>JAOPUL010001697.1:46283024-46294014 GCA_027564515.1 Octopus rubescens
GGGTCGACTTTGCCTTTCATCCTTCCGGGGTCGATAAAGTGAGTACTAGTTACGAACTGGGGTCGATAAAATCGACTGCTCCCCTCCCCAAAAATTCCAGGCCTTCGTGCCCAGTATAGAATTGAATATTTAAGCTTGGGTTGAAGGTTAGAGTAATCTTACTGTATAATTTTTTCGTGTTAGCTTTTTAGTTAGCAAAATGGCAGACTTGTCAGAGCGTCAGTCAGAATGCTTCGCGTTACTTGTTCCGGCTCTCTATGCTCAGCATTCAAATCCTGCCGAGGTCAATTTTGCCTTTCAACCTTTCAGGAGCGATGTAAAAGAAAGAACCAATCCAAGGCGGTGGATTAGTGGAACTGTATGAACGGGTGCTGAAAAGTTCCTGACTTTGGGTAAAAGAAAATACAAGAGGATCAGTTAATTATGATTTTATTGAACATATTCCCCTCATATTCACACACTTATTGCAGCGGTTCTTCAGATTTTCTAAGCCCTGTAAAAAGAACTCGGAAGGTTGGGCCTCTAAACAGGCCTCTGTAGCAGCGATCACTTCCGAATCGGAGTGAAATTTTGTTCCCTTGAGATGTTTCTTCAGTTGTGGAAAGAGGTGATAATCAAAGGGGGACAAGTCGGGAGACTAAGGTAGATGGCCTACCAATTCAAAGCCAAAGTCGCGTATTCTCCGTAGAGTTCCATGTGCTGTGTGTGTGCTGGTGCATTGCCCTGCAAGAACAGGACACTATGGCTCAGCTTTCCATGGCGTTTCTGCCTCAAAGCTTCACACAGTTCGTCCAACAAAGGCATGTAGTATTCTGCGTTGATGGTGCGACCCTTTGGCAGGTATATTATGAGGAGTACCCCGTCTTTGTCCCAGAACACTGAAGCCAGAATCTTTCCAGTAGAATTCTGGGCGCGAAACTTCTTGGGATGCAGTGAACTGCTGTGGAATCACTCCATTTATTGCTGCTTGGTGTGGGGATCATAATGATGAAACCAAGTTTCATCCATCTTGAATGACATATAACCAACCTCTCCTACTGCAAACTGGTCCAAAAACCGCCTTTGATGTCATCACTCTAATGTGATTCTGATCATTTCGAAACCCATTTTGCGAAAAGCTTTCTCATGTCCAGAATGTTGTGGCCAACTCTTTAGCGGGAAATCCCCAGTCTCAGTTATGACTTGAGCTGAAATCCAGCAGTCCTCGAGAATCATGACGTGCACAGCGTCGGCTTTGTCCTCTGTGATCGCGGAAGTTGGCTGTCCTGACCGGGGTTCATCTGTAACCTCGAAATGACCAGTTCGAAACCTTGACACCCAGATTTTCACTGTGGAGTAAGATGGTCAGCCATCCTTCAAGACTTCTTTCATCTCGCCATGAATTTCCGCTGCTCCTTTGCCTTGCAAAACGAGTAACTTCATGACCGCCTGTGCTTCAACTTTACCAAAATCCACTGTATGAGCTGCCATCATGCGTTAAATCTGCAAAAAAAAAAAGAGAAAGATATATTGTATACCATCATGATTTTTTTGCGTATCTTCTCCTAAATAGTTGTCCTACCTCCCCTGTAATGGTAACAGTTCTACCCTTTCGCGATACCTTTACAGCCAGGAACTTTTCAGCACTTCCTCGTAATGACATCGGACTGGGTGCCTTGCGGTATTTATCACGATTCTTTGTGTTCTGCGTTCAAATGCCAACAATGGGCGACTTGGGTAGTAAACTTAATACTTAGCCCAGTTTAACACCTCGGATTTCTTTATCAGAGTCCTCTCTGTGGTAAGCATTCAAGCCAAGTTTCCGGTTTAAGAGTAACTCCCTCCCAACTGTCTCGGAGACCCTATAACGAGTCAGGGGCACAACCCCTTCTCTCCTAACTAAAGATATATATATCCTTTACTTCATTCACTCACTGGACTGCTGCCAGTGAGTGAATCAAGTAAATGCTTGAAGGGTTTAATCGAAAAAATACACCCCAGTAGATATTCTATTGGAACCTTTTGCCGAACCGCTAAGGTTACGGAAACGTAAACAAACCAACACCGATTATCAACGGTGGTGGGACATACACACACACACACACACGCGACAGGTGTCTGGTTGGCCTAGGATTATAGTAGAGTCACTTGCCCAGCACCCCTCCCCCAAATATATTCTCATCACTACTATAGCATGTGGTGAAATCTCTACTTCATCGAAGTTAAATATCAAGAGTTATCTCCCATCCTCAAAAATTACCAACTCCCCCTCCCTCCGTTTTATTTTCGCAGTCCCCAATTTCTATCTCCGTCCTCACTCTAAGGACGCTTATTCAATGGGACTGTATATATAGTTACATGTGCATCTCCGCACATAGGCTTTGCTAACACCTCACATTTTTCTTTTCTTTATTTTTAATAAAGTTTATAGAATGTATATTGGCGTCTTTATCCATTCACTTTGGTCTTCATTACGAATGGTTTTCTTTTATGAATAATTGTCCCTATTCAGTTCACAAGATCTAGTTTATACTTCAATCAAAGCCGCAAAGCCAAACACATTTAACACCTGTTCTTATAGTGTATTGTGTGTGAAATATTTACAAGCATGGAGTTCATACTTATACTAAATAAGTCCACACAAATAAGTTGCTATATGGCAGCGGTACCCAAACCATTTGGTACTACAGACCGATTTCATGCAAGACAATTTCTCCATGGATTAGGGAATCACGCACATAGCAAAACACAATAAAGTGCATGATGTATAATTAAATTATTGCATATATAATGCAAAAAAAAAATAAGAAAGAAAAAGCCCTACAGACTGCGATAGTCAATAAAATAAAAATAAACATTTTGAAATTTCTTTCTGTGCAGCCCAGTATAAAACGATACACAACTTGATGGTTGCACACTTCTGCTTTATGGTATTCTAATGTTGCCATAGAAATGGTGTAGTGCTATAGACATCAACATTGATGGAAACCCTCATATATTGAAGTGACTAAAGGATTTGCACAAATAACATTTTTTGCATCACCTAATATATTAGAAAATAACCTTAATTGTCAATCAAAGGATTCCACAATGATTAGGATATTAAGGGGCTGTAGTATTTATTTGTTAATCACATGGTCTAAGTCCTTATCTTGAGATAATCTATAGAAGCACATAGCTCTACTACTTTTGCTAATTGACTGAGGCTGTATTATTTATGTGTTAACCATCTGGTTTATGTAAGTGCTTATCTTGAGATAATCTATAGGAGAAGCACATAGCTCTACAACTTTTGTTAATTGACTGAGGCTGTATTATTGATGTGTTAACCATCTGGTCTATGTAAGTGCTTATCTTGAGATAATCTATAGTAGGCAAGTACTTCTACTGCTTCTGCTAATTGACTCATTCCGACATCACTATCAAACACTCATTACTAAAAAAACATCTGTGGAAAAGAAAAAAAAAATCATTTTGTTCAACAATCCTAAATATTCAAATTTACATAAATTAACATAAATGAAGCTATTGTGTGATTCATAGCATGTCATAGAAACCAAGATTTATAGTTAGATAATTGAACAACAATTGAGTCTCTTTCATGTATTGTAGGTCTATCAATGTTATTTCAATTACTCCAGTTGCCACCATACTGTTAAACAAGAAAAATGTAAATATCCAAATTTTTTTTAACCATCAGATGTGTGTCAGGCACCTCAATAGAAATAGCAGACAATTAGTCAAAGGGTCGACAGCTCATATCCTCTCACCAATGCTACACTATAACAATGGACAGGCCACTTAGCTCTCAACTACCCCTTGTACTGCAAAGAGTATAATTAAATCACCATTGTACACAGCAACACCTACTGAAAAATCAACAATTCATTTGCAAGCAAGGTTAAGATGAACTCCCCCAGAGGATTTTTCACCAGAACAGATCTTCAATAAAATGTTTTGAGCTATTTTATAGCATCATATTTGCTACTTAGCACTTAGATATAGATATAGATATCAACCAGAGTTACTTCTCTACATGGTACTTGTAAACAAACTCACTAATAAGTTTCTCAAAGTCCTACTATTTGGTATATATTGACAAAACTATCAACAAAAATTACCTCACTAGGAGCAGTTGAGGGAACTAGTGGGTGCTCAATCTACTAGAAACAGCAGATACATTTCAGTCCTTATTGTTAAAAAAGGAAGGACACATTTAAGCTGACCCAGCAATATGGTTTCTCTCCTCTAATTCTACTTTAATCCATGTTGACAGCCTCCAACATGCTTACCTCCCAACGTGTGACATTTAAGCCTACAGTCAATAGTTCCATCCATATACCTGTACATGGTACTTAGAAGTTTGCTCCTCCGATTATTAGATATTGACTGATGTTAGCTGTTCTACAATAGACATAGAAGAATAATGGTAGAATTAGATGCCAATAAAAGAAATTGAGTGCCTAGAGCCTATCTAAGTCAACAACTTTTCTTTTGTCCAAAATCAACTAAAATGAGGCAATGGTCAGTCACTGGCAAAGCAAACTGACTCGCTGTTTGACTAAGCAATTAACCAATTTAAGTGATTTGGCAGAGTTGTTAGCGTGTCAGCAGAGAAGCTTAGCAGTATTTCTCCCGGTTACGGCAGAAACGTGCTAGGTTCAAATCCCACTGAGGTGAACTTAGCCTTTCATCCTTTCAGAGTCAATAAAGTAAGTACCAGTGAAGCCACTGGGGTCGATGGTATCGAACTTAGCTGTGATACCCAGGTATTGGTTAAATACTCTTGCCAACCCGCAGGCCTAGCGTGGCAAGTACGGCAAATCCCCAGGACTTGATTAGAGTCCTGGAAGGGGTTCCGCATTCTGAGCGAATACTAACCCTTTAAAAAAAAAAAAAAAAAAAGCCAACTTTAGACATTATTTAACTCCTTGTTCTATTCAGCTAGTTTGAACTTGCTTGCTCTGATGCTAAGGCAACTTTCCTGCTGAGTCTGTGCCAAAGGCCTAAAAGATGATCGCCATGGTTAGGACCAAAGTTAATAATGGAGTACAAAATCCTAGTACCATTTGAGTGGTAGACCTGCTTAATGTGAGAAGACTTCAGATGAGATACACAAGAATAGTTGTTACCAATAGGAGGACCTAGTAAAATGGTCCATTAAATGATAGGTTCTCTAACATAGGTGATGTAATTCACACTGAGAGAGGGTGTTAACCACAATGTAGTTATATAGGGACTGGAAGATCTTCGAAGTTGTTGCTCATGTTTACAACAAAGAATTCCTTTTTGTCATGTGAAACAGAGACTGTAGAAAGTTAAGCATAAGAATTGTAGTCTTGGATGGTAGACACCGACATTGAATGTGAGAGATCTACAGTAGAGGCCGATCAGAAATCAAGCAATTGTGATCCATTGGATGTCATTTTGTATTTTTTTAAGGGCAGGGGCGATGACATATTGTAGGATCTCTGAAACTGGTGAGCATAGAGGAAGAACACAACATATGGGTTGTTTAATATGATGCAGTGCAGTAAAGATATTGAGTTTACTTTAGACTGGAGACCCCACTATAGGCACCCAAGGGCCAAGAGGTGGTGTTAAATCAAATGATATGTCTACTACAATGTTGTCATGCATGATTAAGGTGAGAGAAAGGTTGGGACTTAAAAGGCCTTAGTAAATGGATTCAGTAAAGACAAACTGGTATGAATATGTGAAGGGAATGGACAATAACTATTGGATGTAAAATGTAACATGCTGTTAGACCGTAACCATGGAAGATGTCTGGAAAAAAGACTTGAGAAGTGGTGAGGTTAGATCTCAAAAGACAAAACAGCAAGATACAACAGATGCTTTAAGCCCAAGGCAACTCTGGAAAACATTAATAATTGATCATACACAACACAAATGTATATCTTTTCTAAGATCCATTTTTATGTAATGAATTTGATAGGTCAACCAAAGTCAGTCTATTATACAAGCATGGAAAACGGACGTTAAAGGAGGAGGATTATCAAAATGTAAGGCCTAAGGACTAAAGCAACAATATAAAAATGCTACCATAAATACAGTTTGTCTAAAAACATTATGCAAAACTTTGATGCATCATTTCCAAACAGTTCAAATTTTACTATGATGCCAGATATGTGATTGCTTGTTTCTGGATTATACTAAAGCTAACGGAGAATTCTCTCACAGTTGTATTATCTAACACTGGCTATCCCCAACTTCCCAACAGAGTCTAACACAAACAATATTTGTTGTGTAACTAAGCCATGTGAGAACTGGTATAACAAGCATTTCAACATTGGGTGACCTGTGATTATAAACCAAACCAAATCTCACAGAAATTTATCTGTACAACCAAACATTACCATTTCTTGCTATTGATAATAATTGTTCATTATCGACAGACATTTGAAACAGAAGTCACTTATACATTGCCAAACATGTGCCAACACTAAAACTACTGTCAGTAGTTCTCAATTCTATATACATGTGTCAGACAAGAGCAAGACTGTGTCAGTGTGGTTGTATCTTCCTTCTTAGACTTACAACAGTCCAGTAACAATGTGTACTAAATAAAACATAAAAAAAAAAAAAAAATTCAACTCTAGAGACTGGTTGAATTTGCCAAAATCTTCCTTCGTAGAGAGATATAGAAATATGAAAGAAGCTGTGGATGAAATATGAAAGAAGCTGTGGATTGAAAAATATAATTTAACATCCTTGTTCCATGCTGGCATGTGTTCGACGGTTTGACAGTTCCAAGGACTGCATCATGCCCCAATGTCTGTTTTGCATGGTTTTTACAGCTGGATGTCCTTCCTAATGCCAACCACTTTACTGTATGTACTGGGTGCTTTTGTTCACAGCCCAGCACTAGTGAGATTGCCATGCAGCTTCCAAGACTAAGACCCTCTTAAAGTGAGTGAGGCTACAGTAGAGAGGTGACATTATGCTAGATGTGGGGTTAAAGTATGACAGAAGGGGGCAAAACAGAATAGGTTTCTTGCTGTAGATGAGCTACATAGCTAAAATAATATGTCCAATGTAAAAAATATTACTCCAGGTGACCTTTTACCTATATGAACTATTACAAATTCTAATCTATCATTTAATATAAGCATTATCGTTCATATATTACAAACATAACAAATGAAAGATTTGAAAATGAAACCTCAAACCATTATTTTAAGACAAAAATCATTTTCTTGTAGAAATAATTGTACTTTTATTCTTTCTAAAAATCTGTAGGTGGCTTAAAACTAGCTGTTGTACAGGGTGACGATAATGTTAGAATTGTCTGAAGGAATGTATCATGAATGTGCTCAAATCGACAGAAATGTGGAGTTATTGTATCAAGTTCATGTGAATCTCGCAAAGTGCATCGAAATTGCATTACTAATAGTGGAAAGAAATCATATTCAAAATGTTACTTAATAATGTAGTTGAATAAAATTATTGAAAATATGTATTTTCACGTCCATCCCATGCCAGCACGGAAAATGGATGTTAAAAGATGATGATGATGATGTATCCAGATTTTACAGTCACCCTGTATAGTTGATGACACACACACCCATACACACTGTTTTCAATCTTTATTTTCATTCTGTCAATGTTTTTTTGCACATTGCTGCTTATGTTATTGTAAAACAGCAACATTCTTTTATCAAGATTCCATGCAATTGTAAAGAATTACACAAGTCAAGATAAAAAGGCATTCAAAACTGGGTGTCTGAGAATGACGACAGGAAAAACAGCAGATAGTTTCATCTGCACACCTTTTTTTTTATTATTTTAAAAGGAGACAAGAAGAAATATGTAGGAAGGAAAGAAAGGAAAAAATTTCTGGTTAGGAAGGTTCAGTCGTATTTTGCAAAGAGAACTTACTTTATTCAACTGATGATCATCTTGTCAGATTAAAAAGTTTGAAGATGTTTTTTTTATGTACAGAAATGGCATGAGTTAGGCTGTCTGACGACATTTAGATTATTTAACAGTGCTAGATCACTGCACAGAGGAGAGAGTACAAGTTAATTTACAGGGCATTATGTTACTTAAAAAAAAAGAAGGTTTGTACATTAAGAACTTAAAACAAGTAAAATAACATTTACAGATTCACAAAGAAGAAAAAAAAAAGGACTTTTTTTTTTATCTTGAGGGGACAGAGAAAGAGAGGGGGGTGGATTATAGCCATTTTCCTAAGAAACTACCTTAGAGCTGCTTTGGGAAAAGGTGACAGAGAGCAAAGGGGAGCCACATTGAGTACAGCTCTGGGCAAAATCCCCTATTTTTCAGCAACTGCAGATCCAGGTGGTTCCGGGGTTTTATTCTTTTCTTGTTTTTTACGCATTATGTCAGCATCCCTAAAATTAGAAAAATAGTAATAAAAAGTAAAATATTAGAAAGAACAAATTCAGCAATCAAATACATACATTATCAACATTATCATTTTAACATCCACTTTTCCAGGTTTGCATGGGTTAGACAGAATTTCTACAATTCCAACTGTTTCCAAGTAAGACAATATTTCCCCATGACTAGACATGTTTTCACAGAAGACTGGAAACACAACACCATGTGAAGGCAAGAAGACAGAAACAGACACACAATAGGCTTCTTTCAGTTTCTGTCTACCTAATCTACTCACAGGCTTTGGTCAGCCTTAGGGCTATAGAAGACACTTACCCAACTTGTCAGACATTGTTTCCCACATGGTTGGGAAACAAATTTCTTCCCCATACAGCCATGCTTGCACCTCCAATTTAATATTAACCCTTTTGATACCAAACTGCTTGAGACCACCCCTGGTTCTATGATACAAAACCTTCCATCAAAATTTCATGTTAATTTATGTTCTAAATACCAGATCAATAATTAAAAAGTTATGTTACTAAATTTTTCATTGTTTCCAAAATTTAAACTATGCCAAAGTGGCCATTGGAGTTCAGCACAGTCCTCTAGCTTGTTGATTCCTGGTGAACCATCTAACGCATGCTAGCATGGAAAATGGACATTAAACAATGATGACGAAAGGTAAGGGTTTTCAACAATAATATTGCAACAAAAGGGTTAAACAGTATAAGCACAAATTTGAGAAAAAAAACAAAAACAGGCCCACTGACTGAACTCAAACAAACCTCCTATTCCCTTGTCACATGATAGAAAAGGATTACATTAAATAATCTCTTTACTCAAATTAGCTATTATGTAATTTTCTTTTCTGCTACTTTCAGTCTGCTACCTTCTCGCTACAGATAATTTAATAGTACTGATAGGGTGCATCAGCTATTTGAGAACAAAATATTTATCAGAAAAACCACTGAAAGTATTACTACATGAGGAAGGCTGTGAAAAGGCCGTAATCCTAAGGATGTCAAGTGGTTAAATAAAAATATATTCACCTCTAATACCACCTGTTTTTTTTTTTTGTGGTTTATTAGAAAAACCAATATATTTTTATAGTATTTGGTACATGCTATTCAATAAAACTGCCATCCTCCTTGATGCAACTTCTGAAATGAGTAAATGTGTTGACCAGGTGATCTTTATTCATGTTGGCAATAACATCCCTAATAGCAGACATCAACAAGTCTTTGGTATAGTGAGCACGCTTGTTGGTCTCCCTCTCAACAACGCCCCAGACATAGTAGTCTAAGGATTTAAATCAGGAGAGCTAGGAGACCAATGTTAGAGGTATCTTGATCATGAAAATTTTCACCCATCCACTCTTGGGTCGTGCAGGCTGTGTGAGAGGGAGCAAAGCCTTGCAGGAACATGTATAGCCTCCCACAAGCAACTCCCTCGATTCAGGGTTTGTCAAACATCTCCATTGTCTTGATGTAAGCTACTGCATTGACCTTGCAAGAAAAAGTGAAGAGGCATGACAGCCCACGTTGCTCACAACTCCCAAGATCATCACAATGGGAAGCTGGCGTATGTAACAATAGGGAATACAGTGGGGCTGGCACAGAACTGTGTCATTCCTCCTGTTCATTTTTTGGTCTTGGACAAAGTTCTCATCTGAGAAAAACCAGAGCATGTCAAGCTCCTCGGGGTGCTTGAGTTTGTTTAGGAAGCACTTCAACTGGGTCACAAGGTTCTCCAAGGTCTTACTGGACTTGAACTGTCCTCTTCCCATAACATAGGATTTGTACTTGGTTTTTACACACCACATGTCTAATCACTGACTCCAACACATGGAGATGCTTGACTTGCTGGACAAACTCAACCTTTCTGACAATGTCTGACCGAAGAGACATTCTCACCTGAGGCCAAAAGCTCTTTTCTGATCTTAAACCCAAAGGACCTGGCAACATTTAAGGTTGCAATATCAGAATCACTGTGGTTGGCAACTAAAGCGACGAGAACAACATGCTTTTTCATTGTCTGCATCAGATTTGAAGCTACCGTGTTAGAGCTGAAAACAGAGGACATTTAGTTTAAGTTTGGACTACTTATAGTTCTTAAAACGTTTGTTCTCAAATAGCTAACACACCCTGTAATTTGGAAGGTGCTTAGTAATGTAGAGTCCTCACCTGGCAAAAGATAGGTACTCGGTTTAAGTCCCAAGAGGGAATCTTTTTCAGTAATGTGATCTTTTCCCATCTCAAAACAGTGCTATATCATCAGCTTAATCAACTGCCTAATGTCCGTTAATTAATACATTATAATTCATCATCAACTTTTAACGTCCACTTTTCCATATTTGCATGGGTCAGATGGAATTTATTGAGCTAGATTTTTTACAGCCAGATACCGTCTGTCTATCACCAACTCTCACCTGTTTCCAAGCAAGGTGGTATTTCTCCATGGCCAGTGATGCTTTTTTACAGAAGACTAGAAACAAACATTGCTTGACTTGTTTACAACCAACATATGACATGAAGACAAGACAGAAACACACCCATACACACACACACACACATATATATATATATATATATATATATATATATATAGGCGTGGCGTGGCTGTGTGGTAAGAAGCTTGCTTCCCAACC
>JAOPUL010001697.1:46368943-46379374 GCA_027564515.1 Octopus rubescens
AGAAGAAGAAGAAGAAGAAGAAGAAGAAGAAGAAGAAGAAGAAGAAGAAGAAGAAGAAGAAGAAGAAGAAACAATTATTCTAATTAACAGAGTTACATGTCATTGCCCAAACCATGAGAAATATTACATATAGAGTGAGTGACACAATTACCCATCAGACTCCAGCTAATCGCTAGAAATAACTGCCAAATTTTACTGAAATCATATCTTCTCACCTTAAAAAAGGATTAACAAATTCATTATTAGAGTGTCAGACAAAATGTGTTGCAGTATTTAGTTACTACTCCCAGATTTTGATTTTGAACCCCATCTAAGTGTTTACCTTTTATCCTTCTGGACTTGAAAAATACAGTAGAAGTCATGTACTGGGTTGATTATTTATTCCTATAATGAATGTTTTCTAGACATGAATGGATGTATAAAAGAAGACTAAGACACAATGAAAAGGCTAAAGTTTATTTTAGTGGAATAGAATCTTTAGTGTCACTTTTCAGTATTTTGTTAGTTTTTTGTTTTTTTTAATTCTTTTGTCACAGCTAAAACCTGAGTATATTTACATATTTATAACATAGGAGGTAAAGTTTTATTATTACACACATCTCATGAGACAGGTATAAACTCTGATTGGTAGACTTTCAGAATAGCATCACTACCTCATGAAGAAGAGAAAAAGCAAGGAATTGGATGTTTATTTCTTTCTGAGAAAGAATTTTTCTATGGCTGAATTCCTTTCATAATGCCAATCACTGTGGATTGGGTGCCCTTTTTGTAGCATCAGTACTAGTGAGGTCACTATGCAGCCTGCAAAACTAAGATCCCTTTCGACTGAAGAGGACTACAGTAGGGATGAAGGGTTAAAGTGAGTGAGTCAGGGACAGAAAAACTGTAGCATGTAAACATTTGGTATTTCTTGTTCAGTTAACTGCATTGCTCTAGACCTTTTAGCTCTTCAGTTGTTAACTGATTAAAGAATAATGGTTCTTTCTGTTATGTCTTCCTCATTTCAATCACTGCTTTATTCTCCAATATCTTCTGTCTCCAGGGATACAAACACCTGTACAATTTCTGAGTGACTTATAATGATTTCTTGCTGTATGAGGAGCTAGACAGCTTCTCATATTATAGAAGAGAGGGTGGGAATGATCAGGGTGGAACTGGAAAGAGGTAAAAATAGTGTGATGAGATGTCAGGGTGGACCCTCAAGATACAAAGTGGGTAGAAATGAGTGGAGACAGAAGAACAGGAAGTGTGGGTTGGTAGAGGCTATAAGAGTGTGTGGAAGACATTTAATTCAACGTTTCAAGCAATGACGTGGCTTAAAGTATCATACAGTGGGAGATGAAAAAGGGTTCAGCAGATAATGAAGTAGTTGCTACATTTGTTGATAAATTCATCCTGTTTGTTCCTGTTGAAAAATGAAGCCTTGAGCAAGTCTACAGTACCAATGAAATTGTATTGGCGATATACATGAAGAACTCTGACAATGGAGGAGGCTGCTCTAATGCTGTGGGAACTCACAAGTGTCAGTTACAGACCATCAGTAGAAGTTTATAACCCAGGAACTTGAAAGATATGGCATGGTTTCTAGTACCAGAAAGGGTTTGGGGATTACAGTAATGTTACACTGGAATGGTTTGAAAAATGTTTTGTGTTTCTGTAGTAAAGATTCAGTGTGACTGCTGGCCTGGACTACAACCTTAAGAAAATGCATATTTTAGACATCTGCTCTGCATACCCAAAAGCAGACCTGGTAAAGCAAACAACAATTCCATATTTACCTCTCACCTTACTGTACATAATTAATTCAACCCTTAGACAATGCATTATTACTAAGTTCTCTTAAATCTAAGTATTTGCTCTTTGTATATGAGAAACTTTTTGAATGCAGCTAACTGGCAGACCAGAAAAGGAATTTATTATGAGAGATGCTTAGAAGTATGTAGAGTAGTGGCATAGCATGAATTCTGGCTTCCCTGTGCAGTAACCAAATTGGCTGCACCCTTCCTTACCTCTTTAGCATTCAGATTGCTCTGGCAAATGTAACGCTTATTCATTCACACTGTTTGGAAAAACGGACGTTAAAGGATGATGATGATGATGCATTATCTCATAGTTCCGAGATTTCAATGTTGTTATTCTTTATTTGTAGAATGACATTGTAGAGTAGATGTGAGAGGCAAGATCTGGCTAGTTTCAACATAAAACATAGAATATTTGAGCCATATATGGTTAGTTTGAATGCCATAACATACTTTTGACTATAGACTATAACAAACACACTTATAAAGTGACTGTCCTGTGTGGTCTGCTCCTCCTGCACATACCATGCTAGTCACTGCTGTAGAGGTATCCACATTGAAAAATGAATGGCATAAATCATGGCCAAGTTTAATGATTACACAAAGTGAAGACACTGTGAATGGCTTTACAGGATTTAGGGTTTCAAAGGAAAGACAGAATATATATGAAGTACTTTTTTGGTTCATTAACTAACTAATCCTGCTGCCAAGGATCTTACATTGAAGTTGAATGAAGATTATGTTGTGGAATGATGAGTGTACAAGGTTGGGCTGAAAAGTTCATAGGCTGATTATGAAGGAGTGATGTTAGAGCTGTGAAATCTTGCATGCATTAATTCCAACCCTTCTTATTAATAACTGTGTTGTTTCTTTCCAGATAAACTGACATCTGACTGTTCAAAAAAGACTTAAAAAGTAACTAGTAGTGACTTCTCTTGAAAATGGACAAAATTTGGCATTGTGCCGCTATGCTATCAAGTACCTGTGGAAAAAAGGGTTTAGCCCCCATGGGCATTCATGCTGACATGGTTGCTACATTAAAGGATGCCACTCCAGCTTTATCAACTGTGCAAAAGTGGGCAGCTGAATTTAGGAAGGGAGGAGATGGTCTTGAAGATGACTCAAGGTCTGGACGTCCTGCAACTGACAGTACTGAGGAAAACATTGATCATGTTCACCACATGGTGATGGATGACAGGTGATTAACTGTAAATCAAATAGCCAATGCTATTAGCATATTCTGTGAGAGAGTTGAAAATATTTTGCACAATGAACTTGGCATGACGAAGGTTTCTGCTCAGTGGGTGCCATGTCTTCTGATACCTGATCAAAAGTGTACCAGGCTGATCACATTACCACAAAATCTGACATTGTTTGAAGCAGATCCAGCTGGTTTCCTTGAACGTTTCCTAAGCCAGGATGAGTGTTGGGTTCATCACTTTGAGCTAGAGACAAAGAGACAATCCATGCAGTAGAACCACCCCTCATCACCTGCTCCAAAGAAGGCCAAGGTCATTTCATCTGCAGGGAAGTCGATGGTATCAGGCATTGTGATTATTGACTATCTTCAAAAAGGCCACACCATCAATGGAGAGTACTTTGCCAACTTGCTGAGGCAGTTGCAAAAGGCTATCAAGACCAAACAGCCAGGAAAACTGATGAAAGAAGTTTTGTTTCATCAGGACAATGCTCCAGCACACAAGTCCTTGCTTTCAATGGCTGCTGTGCATGACTGGCTTTGACCTGGTTGATCACCGTCCCTATTCTTCCCAACATGAAAAAACACACTTGGCTGGGAACCAGTATCGCAGTGGTGATGTCATATTTGCTATTGATGACATTTTTTACCAACAGGATGAAAGCTTCTTCACCAATGGAAACCAAGCACTGCAACACCGATGGAAGAAGTATGTAGACCACAAGGAGGACCTTATTTGGTCACGTTCCATGATAGTATCTTGGTCAATCTATGAACTTTTCAGTTAACCACCGTAGGTGACATTGTAGCTAATGTTCATCATTATAAATCACTCAAAAATTGTACAGGTGTTTATATCCCTGGTGACAGAAGATATTAGAGAATAAAGCAGTGATTGAAAAGAGGAAGACATAACAGAAAGAACCATTATTCTTTAATCAGTTAACAACTGAAGTGCTAAAAGGTCTAGAGCAATACAGTTAACTGAACAAGAAATACCAAATGTTTACATGCTACAGGATAAACCAATTGAGGGTACAGGTAGTGCCCTTCAATTAGTTTACATGCAAGGCAGTTCAGCTTGGAAGATTCTTTTTAAAAAATAGCAAAAAATAAACCATGAAACAGAGATGAGAACATTTGAAAATTCTGTGCCATCAACTTGTGTTAATTTTAGATGTGCTTCCACCTTCATCACCAATTCCTAAAGAAAATATTGTGCCAGTTCCATAACAAGATCCTGGCACCTTTCAACATTAAAATGGTGATCCTGACAGCCCAAACTCATTGGTGTAGCAGGGGCATAGCATGGGTTTTGGTCACTTCACATGATAGCCAAATTGATGGCCCCCTTCCTTTACTGTAATTTACCATCAGCCTATGTTTGATCACCACCCTCACTAAAGAGGCTGCCCCATACAGTTCGCATACTCCATACACCACACACGATACCACTGCCCCAACTTCCTGATATGTAGGAAGTATGTTATGTTATATTGGTTTCAAATTTTGCCACAAGGCTAGCAATTTTGGGGGAGAGGGTAAGTCGATTACATTGACTTCTGTGTTCAACTAGTACTTATTTTATCGACCCTAAATGGATGAAAAGCAAAGGTGACCTCAATGGAATTTGAACTCAGAATGTAAAGACAAACGAAATGCTGCTAAGCATTTTGCCTGGCGGTCTAACGATTCTGCTAGCTCACTGCCTTAGTATGTTATGTTATATTATGTTATGTTAATTCCTTTGATTCTGAGCTGAGCATAGGATACCAACAAGAGATTTCTATCTCTCTCAATCTTTAGCAATGGATTGCAGTTGTCCTCAGGTGTAGCTACTTGCCAGTGTTTCAGTTTCTGTGGACCTTTTCTACACAGCTTTTGGTCTGTCATGCTTCCATCTCTCTTGGGGTGTCCATCAGAGAGCTTGCCTTGTAATGTTGGAAACTGGTTTATGTAAGGTATGTGTCCCAGCCAACCACAGCTCTTCCTTTTGATCTGAGTTTCAATAGGTTGTTAGTTCACCTGTTCCCACAAGGCTTTGTTTATGAATCTGTTCTGCCATCTCACTCAAAGGATATCCCAGAGATATCTATTCACACATGTTTGGAGCTTTATGACTCACCGTGTTTCACATGTGCACAGCAGAACCATCTACATGTTCATGTTGAAGATTCTGAATTTTGTGTTTGATAACAAGGTCTATGATCTCTAGATGGGTCTAAGCACACCAAAAGGCAGCTGTAGCTTTACCAGTCCTTGTTTTTATGTCTCAATCTGCTCCACCCACCTTATTGACAATGCTTCTCAGGTATATCAAATTACTAACATCTTCAATTTCCTCTCTTCTGACTGTGAAGCTGATATCATTGACTGTGTGTACTCTCATGCTTTTTGCCTTTCTGGTGTTGATCTTGGGGGCAACTTTCATTGATATCACATTCATTGCTGTGACTGTCTCCTCCATGTAAATGTGGTGCTAGGAGAGAAGGGTAATGTCATTGACAAAATCAATATCTTCTTGATGGTTGAAGAAGGGCCATCATATTCCTCTGGGTTGTACTTTGGCTGTTTCTTTTATCACCTAGTCAATTGCCATTAAGAAAAGAAAAGGAGATAGCAGACACCCCTATCTCACTCCTATCAGGATAGTGAATGGTTTCATCAAAGTTCCATCATGTACTACTTGAAATGTTGATTGTTCATAAGCAGCTCCAACTAATGTAATGATTTTCTTGGGAATGACAAAATGTCAAAGCAATTTCTACAGTGTCACCCTGTCCACACTGTCAAATGTATTCTCATAATTGATGAATGTAATGTACAAAGAGGTGTTCCATTCCAGTAACTGTTTGATGACTATTCAAAGTGTGACTATCTGAGCAGTGCAAGACCTCTCCTGTTGGAATCTAGCTTGTTCATATCATAAAAGTTTGTCCACCTCATCTTTCATTCTTTCAAGGAGCACCCAGTCAAATACCCTTCCAAGGATGGAAAGACATATGATGTTACTCCAAATAATGAAGTCCTTTAGGTTCTCTTTCTCTGGAAGTTTGATGAGATGGCCATGTTTCTAGTCTCCTGGTAACCTCTCTGTATCCTTAATTTTTTAAACAGGTAGTAGAGGGCTTCAACTGATAAATTTACATCCACTTTCAATGGTTCAGCTGGGATTCAATCTAGGTCTGGTACTTTCCTGTTTCTCCTTTTCTCATTATTTTCCATATTTCTCCTTGTGTTAGAGTCTCTGTGATGATATTCAGCCAAATCTCTGTTGGAGGTATGTCTGGGTGATTGACAGTAGCAGAACAATTTAGAAGCTCTCCAAAGTGCTCCCTTGATATCTCTAACTGATCCTGCTAGTTTACAAGAGTGTTACCATCCTTGTCTTTGACTAGGTAGGAAGTGGTTCATCAATTTCCTGAAAGTCTCTTGGTGAAGTTGAAGAGTTTTTTTCAGATTTCTCTGGGATGCCACTTTTTCTTGGGAAAGCCCTCCTACATAGTTTCTTTTGTTTCACTTTCCACTCAGTTTCACAGCTTAGTTGACTTCAGTGTACTCTCTCTCTCTCTCTCTGTTTTTCTAGTTTGTTTGCCCTGATTTTGCAGATATTGAGTTCTGTTTTCTTCTTTTTGTGAATAGCTACCTTCTCTTGAGACTCTGTTGAGATCCTGTCCTTATATTGTTTGGTTCTCTTCCACAAAATCTTTTCACAGGCATGTTTCCATACTGCTTTAATTTCCAACTATGTCTCCCCACTTATGTATTTTCTTTAATGAGACTACTGAGGGTCTGGAATCTATTGGTGACAAATACTGTATATCTGGCTTTGGCATGTTCATCATTTATCAGGGAAGTGCTGTACCTGTATCCAGGCTTGAAAACCATTGTATTCTGATGCTGTAGTTTCAGCTGGAAATTTCCCATTAAGAGGTGGAGGTCTGACCCTACATCTACTTCTCTGTAAACTCTCACATCCCACATGGATCTTTCTTAGAGAAGATAGTGATATGCTTTATCTGGTATTCAGAGCAGTGATCTAGGGATATCCAAGTCACCTTGTGAAATTTCTTGTGCAGAAAGACACTGCCCCTAACTCCAACTAACTGCCCCTCTTGAATGTGCAGAAGTCTGCAAACAGCTCTCTGTTCTCATTGATTTCACCCCTTCCTTTCCTGCCTATCACCTTTCTCCTGCCACTGTTGTTTGATCCAGCCTTTGCATTTAGATCTTCTATGAGGACGACCGGGCCTCTCTTAGCTTATTCAGTCAATGGTGGATTGCAGTTGCTCACAAAATGTTGTTTTTATTGTGTTTTCTGCATCATTGGTTAGTGCATAGTATTGTATGTATTGTGCTACCTTCCTTGTCTTGTTATTGTTGTGATGATCCTGACTATCCCATCAAGGATCTTGCTGCTCCTCTGGAGAGCATGAAGCCAACTCCTTCAGTCTATGACACATTGTCTTCTTCATGCTCTGAATAGAGCAAATTTCCCTTATAGTTAGATGCATCTGTTCTGACTTCAGCCAACTCATCTCACAGGCCTAGTACAGCAAGCATGTAGAACAGTCATGGGAAAATTGTAGCCTATAGTACTTTTTGAACAGCGTGCCTAAATGAAAAATTACCTTGAATTTTTTTAGTAGTGCAATCCACCTAATGATGAATCATGTTTCAAGATTGTCCAGTTGTGGAGCTTCATCTCAGCAACAAACTGGGCCATTTTCCCAGTTTTGAACATGGTCCTGACATTCCATGTTCCCAGCCATGTGGCTGTCCTTGTTATAAAAAGTTGTTCCACATCATAGCTTCCTTTTAGCTTTCACTATATTGCTTCATATTCAGTCTCTGAGGATTACCTCCCCTTACCCCGACTGGTTTCATATGTCCTCTTGGCATTTCAGTAGCAAAATAAAATCTTGTTAGTACAGCGATGCTAAGTCTACACCTACCACTCTCTTCCTTTCTCAACTGGGCTTGGAACCGAATATGGTGAAGTTGATATGTAGGAAGTACTTAGTTGTAAATTCCAGTTCTTCACTTTGAAAGTGACAGCAATGAACTTCCTTAAACAAGTCAAAAGAATTACTACATCTGTACTCTTTATTTTACCTCTCATTAAAATTTCATTTAATGTTTCTCTTCTCTTTATTAACTGATTTGTGGTGGTTTACTGGGTAGAACAGGATGACTAGTTGTTGGGTAAGCAGGATGTGTTAATCTGATGACTGGGGATCCAACAAACTCACTAATCTGGCACTTCACAGGCAGGTGTGCCAAGTGAATTTTGGCAAGGTAGAACAAATCTACTTCCAGGTATCAAGAATGGTGGAGTCCTCTCAGAATTCAATGGCGCTGAGCCTTTTTTCTTTTAGAAGGTGGAGCCAAGAAGATAGTCATTGACTCCTAATCGATGTATGGATTAAACACACCTCTCAAAAGTCCTGTCCACAGGTCCCAATGATACCATAATAGTGAGGGCACACTGTACTTCTCTTTTTTCATATATAAAAACTCACTGAGGTTTAGGCCATTTCAACTACCCTGGATAGTACTTTTAAGGTGGGCTTTATGGAGTAACTTGGGGAAGATTTGGCAACTATTTCTACCAGAGCGACCAACCATGTAGAGAATCAGATCAATCACAGTCAAAAGCATTCCAGCAATGACCAACCTGTCTTTTAGTGGTCTATGTCTAAATTACGTAATATGCTCTTCCCTTTTTAAAGATAGTGGAGGTGATTTAAGGGTGATCTAAGGGAGATTTAACTGCTATTTCTAGTAGAGTAAGCGACCAAGCAGATGTTTCTTTTTATCATGAATAATATATAGAAAATATTAGTTGATGTGGTTGTATAGCCCAGATCAGGCCCAGGTGGCCTGCAACTACATATCAGGTGTGTTACATGTGTGTTACAATTTAGTCCCAAGATGGCTGTGAATGAGTATACCTTTGACTGAAGACATTTCTGCTTCTATCATCCTGATTTTTCAGACATAGTGTACCTTAAATAACACTATCCAAAGTGTTCTTTTTAAGGCATTATGGAGTAACTTGAGGGAGATTTGTCTACTATTTCTGGGTCGGCTAACCTTGATGTTACTTTTTTCTTTTTCACTGGTTGAGTCTGGAGGTAGGGATTACCTCATGATCTTTGCAGGCCCTCTGAGATCCTATGAGCTTGATGCTGTTAATGCTACATTTAAACTGCTGAAGGTCAATACCTGCTGAAAAGACTTGAATGGAGAGGAGATTCCAGAAGGTCAATGTTCTGTGGAGAGAGGACAAGAAATAATTCTTTCTACTATAGGCACAAGGCCTGAAATTTTTGGGGAGAAGGCTAGTCGATTACATTAATCCCAGTATTCATCCCAAAAGGATGAAAGGTACCGGGGTCGATATAATTGACTAGCCCCCTACCCTAAAAATATTCAGGCCTTGTGCCCACTACCATGGATGAGCACTGCTGGTTTGAGATAAGCTCTACAGATACATAAGCGCTGTCATGTGGGACTGTCCAACATGCATGCAAAGCAACAAAACCATTCAACATGTACACATGCAGTGTCCAAGTATTGTTGACATGTGGAGTTATGTCGAACAGCTGTTATCATGTGTGGGATGTATTTGACTCTTGGCTAAATCCATTGTGAAGATCACCCACACCCAACTTTAACAAGGCAGGGCAGATACTGTTCCTGTCTAGTGGCTAAGGCAAAGGAGGTTGTGTGGCTGACAAGACTGAAAGGATTGAGGAAAGACACTTTCCTCTTTGGTAAATCCCTCATCGATTTTTTTTATGTTCCACTTGGAAAGGAAAGTGAGGGTAGAGAGATAAGTGCTACCTCCCAGGAAATTTGTGAAAAGATGGGTGACTGTAGCCAAAATGGTTAGGGTGAATGGCCCTACTCTAAGCATGCACCTGTAGTTTGGAGAACAACAGTTGGGAGAGGGTTTGTGACTTTGGTGGTCAGGATAATCTTGGAGCTGTGGGGTTCCTCGATTGCCCTTAGTTGGAGTTACTCCTGTATTAAAAAGACTGCATCATTCATGTTATCACATACTTTGTATACTATGTATATTTCATTGCATTTCACCGTCTTTTCCATTTCTTTCTCCTCACTTTTTATGTAAACTCTGACACAAATTGTTGACCGTTCTTGTGATGTCCCCCCTCATCTATGCCTCTATGATTAATAAAAGAAATTATTATTATTATTATTATTATTATATTAGTGGAGGGCAAGTGCGATGATGTTCTCGGGGAAACTCTGGGCGTCGATGATGATCAACTGACCAGTCTGTTCAGGAGGACTTTCGGCCCGGGGCCTATGGACAACTTCCAGAGGTCCCTTGCCTGGCAGTGCTACCGAGGGGCGCTACCTGTTCGAGATAAACTCTACCGGCACGGAAGCGGGGTTAACCGGGCC
>JAOPUL010001697.1:46394851-46406172 GCA_027564515.1 Octopus rubescens
CCTTTCATCCTTCCGGGGTCGATAAAGTGAGTACCAGTTACGAACTGGGGTCGATGTAATCGACTACTCCCATCCCCGAAAATTTCAGGCCTTTGTGCCCAGTATAGGAAAAATTATTATTATTATTATGGAGGAGATAATGAGCTGGCAGATTTGTTAACGCATCAGACAAACTGTTTAGAGGCATTTCTTCTGGCTCTTTACATTCAGAGTTTTCAATTCTGCCAAGGTCGACTTTGCCTTTCATCCTTTCTAAGTCAATACAATAAAGTATCAATCAAATGAAGGTGCATAGCTTAAGGGTTAGAATGTTGCACTCACAATGACGAGATCATAGTTCTGATTTCCAGACTAAGTGGTGTGTTGTGATCTTGAGCAAAACACTTCATTTCACGTTGCTCCAGTCCACTCAGCTGTGAGTAACCCTGTGACGGACTAGTATCCCATTTAGGGGAAATGTTGTGATCTTGGTCACTTAGACACCATGGAAACCAGGTAACAGCCCTATGAACCCCAGGACTATCCCCTTCTTCATAAAATTGCCGACCTTGTGCCAAAATTTTTTATCAATTATTATTGTTGTTCTATTTCAGTGATGAATATGACTACCTGCCAGTTGATCAAGCCACACAGAATCGGAGTCCGGTGACACTTATTAGCCACAAGCTTGGAATAGAGTTTTGGAGTGTGAAAGTTCTTTTCCAACATGCCTACACGAAACTCCTGGCCTGGCGGAACAGAGAAGCCAATTCTAAATATCTTGGTACGGTTCCTTTTTTATTGCTATCCTTAACTCCTTCAAAGTTTCATTTATTATTATCAAAACAAAGAAACGCACACACACACACACACACACACACACACACACCTTTGTTCGGCCTGAGACTATAGTAGAAAAACACTTACTCAAGGTGTCGCACAGTAGAACTAAACCTGAAACTATAAAGTTGGGAAGCAAACTTCTTAACCACACAGCCATGCTTGTGCCTATCTCTACTGTACTATTCCACCACCATGTCACTTTCCACAAGTCTTCAACCTTGCTCCATCCACAGATCTTGTCTATGGCTTACAGATGGAACTCCTAGTTTTCTCTTTGAGACTCTGTCTCCTCCCTTTTTTGTATGCTTCACTTAATATATCTTCAAACTTAATATATCTTCAAACTTTATGACTAAGGAATCTTTCAGCTTCCATACCTTCCTTCTACAGATTGTCTTGTGTTTCTGAATCCATTTACCTCTTATTCTGATATCACTAATCTATATTAGTTGGTATATTCTTCACTTGGGGAAAGACTTGGTATTCACAACCAGCTGCCTGTCCCATTTCTTGGTGTGTATGAAGTCTCTTTCTGGCTTGCATGTTCACCATATTGGTAAGTGATCAGGAGGGTGACCATTGTCCTAAAGTTAGTGCTGCAAATGGTGAGGTAATTTGCATCATAGAACTCCAAGAGCCTTGCTCCCACTTCATTCCTTACACCATATTGATAGCCTCTATGTACACCACAGTAACTTTCATAATGATTCCTGACATGTCCATTGAAGTTCCCCAGCTATGAAAATGAAGTTGTTATCAATAATTAACCATTTTCTTACCATATTCCAGTTAAAATACATTGCCAGTTTCCAGTCAAAACCGTCTAACCCATGCCTGCATGGAAAAAGAGACGTTAAATGATGATGATGATGATGATGATGTATCCCAGTTTTTAGAATAGATATCCCTGGGTTTCGTAAGTGGTGACTGATAGGGTCTGCATCATCAGGAAGGGCATCAAGTCATAAAATACTGCTTCAAAAGTCCTGTTCAACCTATGCTAGCATGGAAAAAAGATAGAAAAACAGTGATGATGATTTAGTGGACTAGCTTAAGGGCCAAAATATGGCACTATCAAGAGATAGATCTATAACTTGATATTGCCAACATCTATATATTTCTGTGGCACCAATCGTAGTGAATTCAACATGTTTTAGAAGAGGTTATAAAAAAGTTCATTGAGTTGTCAGGAAGATTAACCTTTCAGCATTCAGATTACTCTGTTAAATGTAACGCTTATTTATCCACATCACTTTGGATCAATGATGCATTATCTCGTAGCTTCGAGAGTTCAATGATGTGATTGTTTATTTTTAGAATGACATTGTAGGGTAGGTGTGAGAGGCTGGATCTGGCCAGTCTGAACATAATACAGGTAGAATATTTGGGCTGGATTTGGCCGGTTTAAATGCTAAAGGGTTAAAGAATGACACATTTCTGGGCCTTAGTGAGAGAGTGATGATGTTACTTTAGGTGAGAAGTAGACACAGTTCCTTGCATTCATCATCATCATTCTTTAACGTCCATTTTCCATGCTGGCATGGGTTGGACAGCTTGACCAGAGCTGGCAAGCTGGGGTCTGCACCAGGCTCCAGTCTGATTTGGCTTGGTTTCTATGACTAGATGCCCTTCCTAACGCCAACCACTTTACAGTGTGTGCTGGGTGCTAGACTCGTGAATTCATTACTGTGAGATAGGATGCCTTGTGGTGTCTGTTCCAGCTCTTTATGTTCTTAGTTCAAATCCTGCTGTGGCCTACATAATAATTGCTAGACGTAATCCATTGCCCAGTTTAACATCACTGCCTGGTCCTTGGGTGTCTTTAGCAGAGTCTGCTCTGTGGCAAGCATTTAAGCCAGGTCTTTGGTTTGAGAAGAGGTTCCACCTACCCTTCTTAGAGGTCCTATGAAGGGTCATGAGCCCTGCCTTCCTTTCTGACTATAAGATTTAAAATAACCTAACATTTTAACCCCCCCCTCTTTCCTCCTCACTCTCAGACATAAGACAGTGGCTTGAAATGTTAGATTCTTCATTCTTCATGACAATTGAACTTGCCAAAATCTCCTATAGTCTAATTACTACTGATAATGTCCATCACCTCTTCCTTCAGATTCCTGATTTTAGTTCACTCAGTTGTTTGGCAATAGGCACCAGACATTAAAGGAATGTATCCTGCATAGACTACTAGCACCTTCCAAAATTATGTTTGTCAGTCCTTGACCAGCTTAATGCTATAACATTTGGGTGCAAAGTCTACAGTCCTTGGAAACTTTACAACTCATTAAAATAAATGTCATCTTTTAGAACTTACAAGGGAACCTGTATGCAGGTATTCATGCTTTACTCAACCTGCTGGAAATAACAACCAAATCTCCCTTAAATCTTATCTTACCATCTTTAAAAAAGGAAGGTCATATTGAGTAGTACAGTCTTAAATAGATTATACTACACCTAAAGTGTCTTTGATCATAGGTATACTTTATGATTTGAGCTGGGTGATAAACGACATTAGTTCTATGGCATTCCCTCCCTGAAGTTGTGGAGTTAGAGATATTCATGAACAACATCCACCACATTAATTTCACCAGTCTCAGTGGGCCAGCAACATCCATGAGCTGAGCACTGGCCTTCTCTCCAGACCAAACCATTAAATTAATAAATCAATTCATCATTTTCGTGAAATGTTTTGAAAATAATTTTCTCATTGCCATTCCTTGAGAATGCTATATCAAACGTTATAAAACCCAAAGGATACTTGAAAAGCTGTTCTATTTAGAGAACCTTTTAAGCCAGGGCTTGTATAGTTAGTGTTTGTTTCAGATTAATGAACTTAATGTTCAATTGTTTGAGTTAGGAATTTTTATTGTGTAAACATAAATTGGAGTCAAGTGGATAATGTACTAGAGCTAGACAAAGAGCCTCAGATTCAAATCTTGTCTTTGACACAGAGCTCTGACTTTGAATAAAAAAAAAAAAGACTGTTCTCTCAACAACACACCCCCACATATCTATAAATAGGTACATGGAGTAGTATAAATCTGTTGAAGTAAGCAATGAAATCATCATCATCATCATTTAATGTTCATTTTCCATGCTGGCATGGGTTGGACGGTTTGACAGGGGCTGGCTAGGCAGAAAACTGCACCAGGCTTCACTGTCTGTTTTGGCATGGTTTTTATGACTGGATGCTCTTCCTAACACCAACCACATTACAGAGTGGACTGAGTGCTTTTTACATGGCACCAGCACCAACGAAATCTGTTTTGGCATAGTTTTTACAGCTGGATGCCCGTTCAAATGCTAACCATTATAAAAATTGATGCATTAATGAAGCACCAGACATATTGCCATATTTGATAGCATATATGTCCAACCCATGCTAGCATGGCAATGGATGTTAAACGAGGAAGAAGATACGATGTACCTTTTTTCCCCAAAAATGTCTCCAAATAAATCCCCTTAGGTCCTATATGCAAAGTTGTGCCTATAACATGTTTTAATGCCCTAGAAACTTTTTTACTTGACTATGAGCTGCTGAAATTGGAGTTCATCTAATATGCCCATAGGTCTTTTATGCCATCAGATATGGTATATAGAGATTCGAGTTCAAATCCTGTCAGAGCTGACTTTTAATTTTCATCCTTCTGGAGTTGATGAATGCCAGTGATGTTCTGGGGTTCAATTCATTCAGTATATCTCTCCTCTTACAAATGTGTGGCTTTTGTACTATTTATTACTTGTAAATTTAGTTTTTGGATTTATAACCTTTCTGTATGATTATTTGGTTTCAATTTATTAATTTTTTCATTATTATTATTTTTCAGAACCTCATGAAATCTTGTCTCTCACGCGTGCTGTGGTGATGATTAATCCGGAGTGTAGCACCGCCTGGAATGTTAGGTGAGTTATGTAGTTTGTTTATCTTCTACATGTTCTGAATATGTTAAACTGGTTTGATACCAAACCACCTGAAACTATCCCTGGTTTTATGACACACACTTCCTGTTTTAAAATTAATCTAAATTAAAAATCTTTCATCAAAATGTTCATGTTGATTTATGTTGCAGACATCAGAAGGAGGATTAGGAGATGGTGGTGGTTGAGGTTAGAGTTGTTGTTGTTACCCCACTCAGGTCAGCCCTGATCCAGTAGACCTATGATCAAACATGCAGCTATCTCACTTTTATTTTTCACTTTTAGTATATTTACAACTACTTTATCTAATGTTTCCTTTCTTTTTAACATCATTAAGTTGTGATTTGAGGGACATTTGGCAACTATTTTTAGCAAGCTGGGATACTACAGCGAGGCTCTGTTTTTGGCTTGTAACTATTAAAAACTGTGGAATAATAGAAATGATAGAAAACTGCACTATACCATTTGCAGTAGTTAGTTTCATCCTTTTTATCTCTGGAGTTTAGATATTTCCCACATCAATAAAGTACCTGATGTATATTGATGTAGATTGTTCAATTAATTGCCCATTTCCTATAAATTCTGTTACTCTGACGCTTATGGAATAAGTTGTTTTGTTTATTTGTTAATTTTTAATTTTCTCATGTAATCTACAGATAAGAGAGAAAAGAGATTAGCAGAATGAGAATATATCAATAGAGTTACTTATATTTTATTTATTTTTTATGTTTTTCTAGGAAGGAGTTGATTTTGACTGGGGATCTAAAAGCTGGTGACTGCTTAAAGCTTGGCACTCTGATCCTTACAAAGCATCCTAAGAGTGCTGAAGTGTTTTCCCACAGGTAACTTTTATTCCTTATATTTATCAGTCAACACAGCAGAGAATAAGATGCTGGACTTAGGTAGAGAGTGAAACATTCTAGTGTGTATAAGAAGTGGCTTTGTCCAATATAGAAGTGAGTAGATAGGAACTCAATACAAACACTGAATACACTGGTTCAGTACTAACACTGGGTCTGTGGTGATCTCTGGAAAACTGTCAGAGAACCAGGATTTCAGATATACTAGAGAGATATTTATGAAGTGTAGAGAAAAAGAAACATGTGAGAAGAATTAAAGAGATTAAAAATTTGAGGATGCTGAACCTCATCAATATAATAATTAAAAGCTATGGTCAATGCTTATATGTTTTGTAGTAGACCTGTCCAACCTATGCCTCCACGGAGAATTGGAAATTAAAGCAATGATGATGATGAGGATTATGATAGTGGCAGTACAATTAAGAATATTCATCATCTTCATCATTTAACGTCCATGTTCCATGCTGGCATGGGTTGGATGGTTTGAAAGAATCTGGTGGGCCCAAGGATTGCAGCGTGCTCTAGTGTCTGCTTTGGTATGGTTTCTATTGCTGGTTGCCCTTCCTAATGCCATCCACTATACAGTATGTACTAGGTCCTTTTTTGTGTGCCAGCATCATGTATACAACCTGCAAGATTATGAACCCTGAGGTGGTGGCTTTACACTAACTGATGAGGGGTAAAAGTCTGAGAGAAGGGAGAAGAACAGGTTTCTTGTTGCAGAGGAACTACATGATAACTCACATTTTAGAAGAGAGGGTGGGAGTGATCAGGTGGAACTGGAAAAAGATAAAGCTCTGCTTGATCACTCCTATCCTCTCTTCTAAAATGTGTAGGTTGGGAATTAAAGTACCAACAATTTCTCTGGCACTGATTATAACTTTCTTTAGAAATTTGCATTATTACACTGTTGCTGGTGCCACGTAAAAAGCACCCAGTACACTCTGTAGAGTGGTTGACATTAGGAAAGGCATCCAGCCTTAGAAACCATACCAGAACAGACAATGGAGCCTGGTGCAGCCCCTGGCCTTACCAGCTCCGGTCAAACCATTCAACCCATGCCAGCATGGAAAACGAATGCTAAGTGATGATGATGATGTCACCTAACCAAATTGTAAGCCTGTGGGGATTGCTGATTGAATGAGAAAATATCTTGCTCAACTTTTAAAGAAACTACCAGCATTACATGTTAAAATATCAGGGATGAGTTGTTAATAAAATTACAATCTTTTTTAGACTTTAATGATAAAAAATATTTAGCTATTACATCAGTATACTACATTTTAATTGATTTCAATCCAGGAATAAGACAGCTGATGATGACCAGAGATCAACCCAAACAAAACATTGCTGCTGTCATCATTATTGTTTATATCTGTTGTTTTCCTATTCTGGCGTGGGTTAGACAGGACTTTCTGAGGCATTAGTTTATGGCCAGATGTGCCAAAGTTTTGAGGATTGAGAACCTTATCCCAATGTCTACAGCTCTCTCTTCCACAGACTGTTGTCTACATCACATACTTTTGACCATCTCAATATATTTCCACCCTCTTAGTTATCTCTCACAATACACAAGAATATTGTGTACGTCTTCTAAAAAATTAGGATATATACAGGATATAGAACAGTTTTGTTTTTGTTTTTTTTTTACATCTGTAAAGGTTGAAGTTAATAATCTTAGAAATAATGATATTAAGTACAAGCATTTGGTTTTTGATATTCTAGGGTACATTTTTATTTCAAATGAAGAAAAGTAGTTCGAGACTTTCCATTCTAAGAATATATGACTATATGTAACTGCTTTTTAAAAAAAATTTGCAGGAAATGGTTATTAAATCACCTCGTATCGCAATGTCCAGTTCTTCAAGCTTTGATGAGAGATCGGAGAGAGAACAGAGACATTAATTCACAAAACTGCTTCCGGTCCACAGACCAGCCATGGTCGCCAAATAACAGTAATGGTCACAATAACCACATGTACCATATTCATCTTCCTACTGCTGAAGTCAATTCACCTGTCTACAATATACTTGTGGCTGAATTTGATACCTGTACATTAGCAGCTTCCAAATACTCTTGCAATTATTATGCTTGGAATCATCGTACCTGGGTGATGAAACTCATACTCTGCTATTCTTACACAGTAAGTCCTCTTTCTGTATTAACTAGTAATCATCATCATCATCATCATCATCATCACCACCAGTGTTTTAACATCTATTTTCCATACTCACATAGGTTGGAGTGTCTACTTCATGACATTACCATTCCAGACAGTTCTTTTCCATCTTGTTTCTAAGACTCATTGTTCTCAGATTTGTCTTTCACTGTATTTTGTTGCCATTCTTATTCCATTTGTTTACTTCAGTACACTTTTTCACTCAGTAGGTATACATTTATGTATCCTAGTCACCAACATGTTTATCTTCTTTCCAGCTACTCCCACCCAGACCTTTTATAATGTGAGGTAGCCATGTATGTCTTCTATTGCAAAATACCTGTCCCTGTTCCTCTATCATACTTTAGCCTCTCACCACCTGGCATTTACCCACCTCCCTCCCCTTCTACTACAGCCCCATTCAATTGAGGGGGCTTCTTTTTCTTTGTCTTGCAAGTTACTTCACTCATGCGGGTGCCACTGGAAAAAAGCACCCAGTACACACTGTAAAGTGGTTGGCATTAGGAAAGTCATCCAGCCATAGAAACCATGCTAAAGCAGACATTGGAGCCCAGTGCACTCCTCCTGTCAAACCATCCAATTCATACCACCATGAAAGACAGATATTAAATGATGATCATACACACACACACACACACAGTGGGCTTCTTTCAATTTCCATGTACCAAATTCACTCACAAGGCTATGGTTGGCTGGGGCTATAGTAGAAGACACTTATCCAAAGTACTTCGCCATGAAACTGAACCCAAATCCCATTGTTTGGAAGCAAACTTCTCAACCATATAGCAATGTCTATTCACTCAAAAAGTTAATAGTCTAAAATATATTATAACTCTATTGTAATTGTTAATTTTTCTTTAATTTACCCTGTTTAGATGTTTTTGTCAGAGCTATCCTGGTCTAAGTCATGGATCCAACAACATATATCTGATCATAGCTGTTTCCAGTACCGTCAGTTTCTTTTAATGCAATTGTCTTCTTGCCAACAATACCAATGCTCATTGTCAGACTGCTGCGACAACACAGAAGGATCCAGACCGGTTAACAATACTCACAACAATGGCTGTAGTCAACTGCCAGTGGAAAACCCTTTCATCTCTGAGATGTCCTTAATAAGTTTCTTAATCCACTCATATCCAGGTCATGAAACTCTCTGGTATCACAGGTAACACAGACTTTATTTATTTATTATTTTTTATTTCATACCTGAAGCTTGAAGTTTTCATTCTTCTTTATCCTCTTAATCATCATGTTGTTGTTGTTGTTGTTGGCCTCTCTCTCACCGTGTAAGGCATTGAGGGCTTCTTCCCATTACTATGTCCCATCAGATGACAAGCTGGACTACTTTTGTGGTGTTGGCCCATAAAGAATTTAGTTTAGTTACGTAGGTATTTTTCAGTGTGCACATGCAATAAGAGATATGTGTATAGAAGACATCGCGTATGTTTCTGTGTGTTGTTCTTACAGATGGCACAAATGATTGTTTATGTAGTGTAACTATGAGTGGAGAAAGCACAGTATGTTGGTTCTGAATTACATCAGTATATGTACCCCAGCAGTGTTTGTGTGAGTATTTAGTATTTTATTGTGAAGTTTGTGAGGTGTTTTTGTATTGATGTGTGTGCATTTCTTGTAGGTTTGCTTTAGTTTATCCAGTTGAGAAAAGCGATGAATTGGCAGAATCATTAGAGTGCTGGATAGAATGCCTTGCAATATCTGTTCCGACTCTCTGCTTTGTAAGTTCAAATCCTGTCAAAGTCAGTTTTGTCTTTCATCCTATCGAGGCTGACAAAGGAGAAATGGATATAAGTGTGCAAGACTAGAAGAATTGATAGAGCATTGGTATTTGGTCTGGTTTTATATATTTTGTGTTCAAATCCTGCATTGATCAACTTTACCTTTCGTCCACTGGGGTCAATAAGTCAATAAAATAAAGTACAAGTACCAGTAGAGCACTTGGGTTGATTTTATGAACTAAGTTCCTTTCACCATTATTTCTAGCCTTGTACTTCTGTAAGAAATTATTATTATTATGGGGTTTTAGATTGGCAGAACCATTAGGGTGTCTGAGAAAGTGCTTTGCTATATTTGTTCTGGCTCTTTATGTTCTGAGTTCAAATCTTAGGTTGACATTGCCTTTCATCCTCTGGAGTTGAAAAAATAAAATACCAGTCTAGTACTGAGGTTAATGGTATTGACTATGCCCTTCTCCTCAAAATTGATAGCCTTTGGTCTAAATTAGATACAGTTATTATTATCATTACTGTTAGGGTGATGGATTGGCAGAAACTTTAGTGTCGGAAAAAATGTCTTTATTCTGGCTTTTTACATTTTGAGTACAAATCCTACAGAGGTCAACTTTGCATTTCATCATTTCAAAGTCAGTAGAATAAAGTACTAGTCAAGATCTGGAGTTATTGGTATCAACTAACTCCCTCCCTTCAAAATTGCTGGCCTCATACCTAAAATTAGAAACCGTTATTTCATATGCCACTGAGGTCAACTTAGCCATCCATCCTATCATGGTTGTTAAAATAAAGTACCACTTGAGTACTGGAGTCAATGCAATCAACTACTTTCCCTAGAATTTGTAACCTTATGCCTAAAACAGAAACCCTTACTAAAAGAGTGGCAAACCAGCATTGGTAAAAAATGGTTTGAGGTATTTCTTCTGACTCTTTATGTTATAATTTCAAATTCTGCCAGGATCAGCTTTGGCTTTCATCTCTCTTGGGTTGATAAAATAAAGTACCAGTCAAGATTGTTGGCCTGCCTAAATTAGAAACCATTATTATTGATATTGTTAGAGCATCAAAAACAAAAAAGATGTGGTATTTGTTGCTGGCTCTTTATATTCTGAGTTCAAATCCCACTGAGATCAACTTTGCCTTTTATCATTTTATTTCAGGGTCCCACTGTAGAGCTGGGGTCAATGATATTAACTAACAATGCACTCCCTTCAAAATTGCTGGCCATGTGCCTAAATAAGAAACCGTTATTAAAAGAATGAGCTGGAAGAGTCATGAAAGCATGAGGAGGGCTCTATACATTCTGATTTCAAACACAGCCAAGGTCAAATTTGCCTGTCATCCTTTCAGGGTCGATTAATTAAAGTACCAGTCAAGTACTGGAGTCAATGTAATTGACTAACCTTCTCCCAACTAAATTGCTGACCTGGTGTCAAAATTTGAAACCACTTGCGGAATCATTAGCATGTTGGACAAAATGCTTAGCAACATTTCTGGCTTTACATTCAGAGTTGAAATATTTCCTGAGATTACCTTTACCTTTCATCTTTTCAAGGTTGATAAAATAAGAACCAGTTGAGCACTGGGATCGATGTAATCAACTAGCCCCTTACCCCAGAATTTCAGGCCTTGTGCTTATAGTAGAAAGAAGAGCTGGCAGAGTCGTTATCGCGCCGGGAGAAATGCTTAGCGGCAATTTTTCCGGCTTTACGTTCTGAGTGTTCAAATGCCGCTGGGGTCGACTTTGCCTTTCATCCTTCCGGGGTCGATAAAGTGAGTACCAGTTACGAACTGGGG
>JAOPUL010001697.1:46409666-46429305 GCA_027564515.1 Octopus rubescens
GTGTGTGTGTGTGTGTGTGTGTGTGTGTGTGTGTGTGTGTGTGTGTGTGTGTGTGTGTGTGTGCGTGTGTGTATTGAGACTGAGAGAGGTATAGATATATTATGTGTGGGGAAAATGAAAGGAAAAAAAGCATCAATATATAATATTGTGTCGAACCTAAATCAAATGCTATAGAAATTTCCATCATGATATGAAGCATTAAAAATGCATTTATGGAATGTATATAAAAACAGATATACAAGACATGAACAGAGCATTGCTATTATTTATTGAATTGATAGAAACATTACAGTGGTGATCTGAATATCATACAGTATTTAGTTTCAACCCTTCATGTAAGGAATTCAAACCTTGTCATAATCGACTCTGCCTTTTTTTTTTTCCAGCTCGATATAAGCTAGTAATATATTAGAGTAAAAAACAGAAAGAACTACATCTCTTCCATTCAGAAATCGATCCTCTTCATAATATAAAATACATTATTTATTAGTTTTACTTTTATTACGCTACTGAACTCTGTGTCTTTTGAATTCGATTGTGTCACGTTTTTTGGAAATACTGTTTGTTCATTTCCTTTCAGGGCTTCACTGCGCGGCTATTTTTCTGTGATAAAAACAATTCAAGGTAATAGAATTAAAATGGAAATCTTTTCCGTGGAAATGTGACATGCACTGTTTGAAAAATGTCTACTGTTTCTACGAACAAATCAACCTTCAAACATACTGGCCCGAAACTTAAAGCACAATGTAATTTAATATAACCGATACACCCAATATATTTGTAATCTTTAGAAAGTATATAACTATTTCTATACTTTCTATATACAGCTACAAGTAATAAATTATTCTTCCACTTTCATCGACTACAATCGCTACAGAATAGCTTCTGATCTTACATTAGAAGATTCAAAATATGGTTACTACGAGAACCCAAATGAAGTTAAGTAAACTTTGTCAGAACCAAAATAGAATTGTTATTTAAACATTTGAGTCAACTTCCCAGAAATCGATTCCAGCTGAATCAATTGATTTGGAATAACTCTCTAGGCAATAAATCAACTCCCGGAAATGAGATCAGCAAAGCAAATTAAATATAAATACAATGAATCATTTGAAATTATATTGTTTTTTTGCCGATATAGGGATATTCAATTAACACACTTACAAAAGACATGGGATAAAAGATATGGGACACATAAACTAGAAATTTCTAGTTTGCATATAATTAGAATTCTCAGGAGTCCATTCTAAAAAAGAATGACTGGATAAAAGAAAAATCGTTTAATAGAAGATATAAATAAACATAAGATGGTAAATAATAACGCTATAGCAATTTAAATAGCCAAATAGATCTGTATAAGAAGAAAGAATTCTATCGTAGTTTCCATATTATGCAATAAAGTTCTGAATGTTAAACAAATATACAAGAATATTATGCAGTTTATTAATCCGAACTTCATACTTGGTATCTAGAACGCAGATATTGGAGTAGAAATTCCCATTTCATAAAACCGTCTCTGGGTATGGATTATTTGAGCTGAACAGATTCTAAATCCGGACTTAGAATTCCGTCTAGATCATTCCACTTGGATCGCTAATACCAACAAGAAAGGCATAATGCCACACTACCTAGCGTTCTTGTTTCTATATCATAGTAACTTAATACATGTATCTGAAATCTTTTTTTATTTTGCTCGCGATTTGCAGCCATTTCTTTTGATTCGAGTGCGTAAGGAACATCACATTTCCCATTTATTTGTACGTGTAACGTCCTCAGCTCTCGCAACTATATAATAAACTAATGCTAAATAACATTTATGAAGCTGCTTCTAATTAAAGAATGGTTTATCACTTCCTGGTAAAGATGTAGTTTAGAATTTTATTCGATGAGTCACAAAGATTTAAGAGATGAAAATGAAATTAAATAAAAAAAAATAATAATTCCAAGTAAAACCGAGCTACAGGTTCAAATGAAAGTGTGTTTCTTCTGTGTTGAAATATTAGTTTCTTACGAAAATAAGAATTTGGGGCCTTCACAACTTTTGCAAGTGAATCAGTAACACAAGTCAAGTGAAAATGTTATTCGAGATTCGAAACCACAAATCTGTTTTTAATCTTTGCGGATAATGTAAATCCAGCTCTAAGATATTTCCAATAATACACGTCGGAATATTTAACAATATTTTTACTTACGTAACATTGTAAGTGTTTCTCTTTACTTACTTATTTCGAAACGACTCATTTAACCTAGATAATGTACAGAATTATCTTTGAAGTCCGAGTAACTTATAAATAGTAAATAAGATCAGGTATCCTTCTTAACTTCACTACACAACATTGTAAAGCGTCGAATGAACATAACTAGTGCATGACATGCATATGTTTACTTTTTATTATCATCTATTGATTTTGAAGTTAACTGCTCTGCTCTCAAATATTACATTATCCTCAACTTTCGATTTGTAATTTGAGAGCGCTTTCATCTACTCACTTTTCAGCGGTTGTTAGTTTTTATGTAAGATTGTTCTTTTTTATATACTTTCTTCTTCAATCAATTCACTTGAAATTGTGTTTTCAAATTCTCTTTCGTGCAATATTGTATAACGTTTGTTACGTTCGATGTGGTCAGTTTCTCTATTTACTATAAATGAAAATTTCTGATTAATACAATGCACCTTGATTTTGAAAACTTGCGCTTTAAGTTTGATGGTGCACTACAGTGAATTGCAGTTCTACAATAGTCAGTTACATGTATTATTCTGAACCGTAAGTACATATGCAACAATAGCTGTACTATCAACAGCACCTGCAGCAGTAGTGGTTGCAAGTGTCTGTTATATTTAAAAGAAATAAGGTTTTTCTATTTATTTTAACAAGAGTGTCATGTTAAATACTACATTACTTTTTAAAAGCAGGATGAAAGCTGTTTTTCTTTTTCTTTTCTTTCTGTTTTTGTAATATCGACCTAATCTGCAATCGAGCTAGAGCTATTGCAGTCTACTAGCTTATATGGATGTGTCTGTTTTTGCTTCTCATATGATAGAAAGCTTCTTCTGTTGGTAGAAACAAGGAATCAGTGTAGTAATTTTCAAACCAAAGTCGGATCTTTGTTGAGACATAGTCGTCTAGTTGAAGATCACCTCGCAACTTTGTACTTCCGAATTCGATCCCAATATACACTTTAATACATGAACTTATAGTACTGCCTCGTGTTAACCAGAAACTTGTGAGTGAAATTTTCTAGACGGAAACGTGTGTAGAGGTCTGTAGCTGTGGCGTATTTTGCGCGCGCACGCGCGTGCGTGTGTGTGTTCTTTCTTTCACTTAATCTTTAGCTATTTTGAGCGGCAATGTTCCTGGTGGTAAGGTTGTAAAGAAAAGGAAATTGTCAACGCCTCTTGAGTAATGTAAGTTTTCATCCTTTAATCGTAAGAACGTTTTACACATTTTGAAGGTTCCAGATATCGCGGTCATTTGTAACTTATGAATTAAAAAGAGATAAGTTCTTTCTACACAAATCAAAGTTAAGTTATACTTCGGTCCAGGTGGGCTGGTATATTACCTGTAGCTTCAACAATAACGGGTATGAAGCCGAACGTATGTTTTGGATACTGGATCTGCAAACTTATCATCAATAGCCCGTAGGTATTCACCTTATCTTGCATGTAAACAAATTATGTGCATCGAACAAAAAATTCCATAGCGGATCTAGTTTGAAGTAAGTTAGATATCTTTATACTAAGGTTTACTTCAATTTTCATCTCTTACTCAAATCATAAAATAAGTACTACACAAAGCATTGGGTTCGACATCAACTACTAATAACTTGGTGGCACTGCTCCAGCTTAGCCAAAATCCAAACACTGAAAACAATAAAAGACGCATTATTTTCAATTAGATCCTACTTACGCCAAAGATAATCTCTTATCTTTTACTTGTTACATTCACTGGACTGCGGCCATCCTGTGGCACAACCTTAAAGGGGTTAGTGGAACAAATTGACCCCAGTATTTATTTTTTAAGCCTGGTACTTATTCTATCAGTTTCTTTTGCCGAACCGCTAATTTACGGGAACCTAAACAAACCAGCAGATGTTATCAATCTATGGTAGGGGATATTCTATGGTAGGCAGATAACCCCTAACAGAGGAGCTGACAATGAGCATGCGCTGGACTCGAGTTTCTGAGATCGACTCTTTATCAATAACGCTCCCTCGATGTTTCTCGGTCTGATAGGGAGCTATCTTGTTGCCAACAGATGTATAAATTATATATATTTCAGCCTCCGTATACCAAATCCATTCACAAAGCTTTGATCGGCCCAGGGCTATAGTAGAAGATACTTGCCCAAGGTACCACGCAATGGGACTGAACTCAGAATCATGTGGCTGGGAAGCAAACTTCTTACCACACAGACACTGCCACGTCATTATGATGTTACCTTTCTTCTAGCAAAATATAGCAACTAAAAAATTAAACATAGCCGACTATAAGGTGAAAATAGCAAAACACAAAATCAAAAATATTAAACTAAATAAGTCCACAGTTTATTCAGACCTTATCAAGTACATAGGCGGTTGGAATTGGAATCTGAAAGGTAACTATCAGAAACCAAAGATTTTTCCTTTTTTCCATCACCGTAGTGAGATACAAGGTCGAGTTTTGTATAAGAGAAGTATTATTTATTTAATGGTATTATTCGGTTTTAGATTATTAGTACCATTTATCGTATTCAAGTCGGTGGGATAAACAGCAAACTTAACCACATTAATTAAGCAAATTACTTCAGAATGTTAGCGGGTGGTGATTGTGGAGAGGGGGCGAAAATAAAAGAATTAACAATATTAGTCCAGCATACATCGATTTCTACCACTTCAGCGCCTCATTAATAATAAACACAGAAGTAACTCATAAGCACATTGAATTCTGAGATATGTTTATAAACACTCTTTCACACAAGTATAGACACAAACCTGGACCACTTGTGGCGAGAAACAGAATAAATTATCAGCTGTTTTCCAACAGAGATAAACCCTACAACATCTGAGAACATTTTCATTTGTAACCATGTGTGTGTGTGTGTGTGTGTGTATATATGTGTGTGTGTTTGTATATATATATGTGTGTGTGTGTGTATGTATGTATGTATGTATGTATGTATGTGTATCTCAGTCTCAGGTTCTTCCGTGCTGTTCGGCACATCAAGCAGTAAGACCTCGCCAACGGTCGCGATCAGCAGCAGCCTTCTCTCAACAGGTAAGGCTGAAAATCAATATAAAAAATACAGAAAATGATCACAACTGGAATCTCTTTGACCCTAGATCTGCTTAATTATAACTGGCCTGAAATCTCTTTTGGCTATTTTCTCTGCCATTTACACTTCACAGTTAATGGTAGTATCTCTATGAAGATTGTCAAGGAGTTTAAACCTTTCAATCCCTACTAATTCTGGCAGCTATGATATCGGATTAATGTAAATGGCACTGATGTAGACATTAAAATATAGCAAGGTGTGTGTATTATATGTCCTCCTGTGTGTGAGTGTAGGATGTCCATCTATGTGTGTGTGTGTATTGTACATTCATCTGTGTGTGAGTGTAGGATGTCCATCTATGTGTGTGTGTGTGTGTATTGTACGTTCATCTGTATGTATAGAACATCCGTGTGTGTGTGTGTATAGTGTGTCCATATGTGGTAGACATCTGTCACACAGTCTGACACCACCATCTAGCCCTTGGGTTGCCTTTAGCAGACTCCACTCTGTTGTAAGCATTTAGGCCAGGTTCATGGTTTAAGGGAAGTATCCTCCCTCCCTCCCTACCACCAGCATCAGGAGCCCTGAAAAGGATCACAGGCACTGTCATTCCTCCTGAATAAATGGTAAAAAAAAAATGTGATCTGTGTGTTCATCTGTGAGTGTAGTGTGCCCAGTTCTGTATGTGAGTGTTAGTTTATCCATCTGTGTGTGAACAGTTTGTGTTTGTTGAGCACAGTAGAGCAGGAAGTAAGCTCCAGTTTAATAGGTCAAAGTTTTGTTGTTGATTGTTTTTTTTGTTGTAGCTATTTCACAATACTTCACTCCAATTCACTTCACACAGTTTGGCTAAAGTCACTCTTGGAAATGCAAGAACGACATGACTTCCATTTCCAAATTTTGCTGAATTCAATAGGGCTAATCATCTAATCATCAGGGTTTCTGATCAAGAAACTTCTACAAATTTATTATTCCTTGGGGGACTTTTTTTTCTTTTTTTTTTGTTTCTGTTTTTTTTATTTGTTCCATTGTGCAGGAGAAAAAAAACCCAGCATTTTTTATTTGAAGTGTATGTGCACCATGCAGCATATATTTATATATGCTAACAAGCATAACATATTTATATACACACACACATTGGAAATAAATGTGTGTACAAAGTACTGAACATCATCAGACCCAGTATTTAACACTCAAATCAGCGGTGATCAATATTACGAGTCCTGAATATCCTAATCCCTTCCTACACAGAAACCCTTCTGACTGAAACTGAATCACCCTGCCACCCCCACCCCACCCCCTACTCATATATTCCTCAATCAGGCTCATGTCTAGAACAGTTCAAACTGAACATTAGCTATTATAACCTGATCCTATGATTGCTAGTTCAGGATCTCAGAGGGTCTGAACAGACCAAAAACTGCTGATCTTTCTCTTCTACATGCTAATTGACAAAAACAGATAAAAAAAAAACAACTACAGTCTATCTCAGTGTTTCCAAAAGACCTGGTACCTGTTCTTTACAGTTAGGTGAGGTCAGGCATGTAGTATATAGGGTCCAGGCCAGAGCCAGCAAAATGCCTGCAGTTGGTTTGAACTCATTGTCTGTAAGCACTGGTTTTTCTATATCTTATCCACTAGTCCATTTTATTCCATCAATATATGTCTTAAAGTGGCAAGCTGGCAGAATCCTTAGCACATTGGGCAAAATGCTTAGCAGCATTTTGTCTGTCTTTGCATTCTGAGTTCAAATTCTGCCAAGATAGACTTTGCCTTTCATCCTTTCGAGGTTAATAAAATAAGTACCAGTTGAGCACTGGGGTTGATGTATTCAACTAACTCTCGCCCCCAAAATTACTGACCTTGTGCCAAAATTTGAAACTAATATATGTCTTTGTTTTAATTTTCAAATTCTCTAATAGAGGAACCACCTTAGAACAAGGTTCTTTCATTGGAATTTAAACATCAACTTGGTAGTCATGTATATATTATTTTGTATGTATATGACCACCCTAAAACACTTCAGCATCAATCCAGAGTCATGAGAGATCTATCTGGTGCCATTGTGTTTGAGTAGACCTTGAGCTAAGACAGTTTAGAGTTGCCAACATTTGGTGTGTGTGTGGGGGGACAAACAGACTTGGTGGGGGGACAGACTACTCCCTGACGTGTCCATGAGCAATGTCATGGATGAACATGAACGAACAAGTTATTTATGTATGTATGTATATCAATTCAATCAGCAAAAATTGAAAACTCTTTTGTACCCTAAAGCTCATAGTAGACTTTGGAAGCAATTTTCTTTTTGTGGGGAGGGCAAATTTCTGCTTTGTTTTTATTGAGGTTTAGATTGAGTATCAAATGAATTGTTTTGAAATTATTATTATTGTTATCATTATTATCACACGAGTGATTAGGGTGTTGCACTCACGATCGCAAGATTGTGGTTTCAATTCCTAGACTGGGTGGTGCGTTGAGCAAAACACTTCATCTCACCTTGCTCTACGATCACTTTGACACCTGACGTGTGGTACACCATGCACCTGTTCAGGCAACGTTGATTTACTGGAGGGAGTGAGCTAATGTACAGCACATGCAGGTCATTCGATAACAGCCGAACACTCATACGTCATCTTCGACAGGAGAGTCCCTCATTGTTATTAAGGTGGCAAGATGCCAGAATCATTAACAAGCGGGACAAAATGCTTAGCAACATGGCTCTTTACATTCTGGCTCTTTACATTCTGAGTTCAAATCCTGCCATTTCAGGGTTGATAAAATAAGCACCAGTTGATCACTGGGGTCGGTGTAATCAACTAGTCCTCTCAATCAAAATTTCAGGCCTTGTGCCCTATAGTAGAAAAGATTATTATTAAAAACAGTTAGCTGGCAAATTCTTTGATGCATCAGACAAAATGCTTAGCGGTATTTCTTGTTAGAAACAGGAGCAAAACCTCCCTCAAATCCCACACTTCTGTCTTAAAAATGTTGGATCATGTAACCCAGGCTTCGTTTTCTGCACAGAGGAAAAAGACAGGATGGTCATGATTGGAATGTCTTTGATGATAGTTATGTTTTGTCTGGAATTGACATTGGGCTAAACAACCACCACCACCACCACCTCAGTACCAATTATTTGCATTTGTGAGCTGAGACTAGCAAAATCCAAGAGAAACAAATACATAATTCTATGTTCAACCTTTTCATTACTGTATTTCTGTTGAAATACATTGTTCTCTGTTTCAATTAATTATGAAAATAATGAAGAATTTAGTAAAATGACTTTATCATTATTAAGCTGATGTTTGGAACATAAATTAATATGAAATAGTTTTGATGGAAGGTTTTAATTTGGATCACTTTAAAATTAAAAAAATTGTATTATAGAACCAGAGACAGTATAAAAAAGGCTAACTCTTCTATAATCTATTCTTTGTTCCACAATTTTTCCACTGTTTTTCTTTTTTTGTAATTTTTTTTCAAATCATTAAAATGTAATGAGGCACAGCTGCTGTAGAGTTAGACTTGAGAGCTACTGAGCACATGACATTTAAGTTTTTTTATTATCTTTATTACATCTGTTTTTCTTTGTCTCCCTCCCTCCTGCTCCTGAACAAGGTACATAACTCAGCTTACTACAGCAGTACCCTAACCAAAATCATTTCATAAAACCTGTTCTATATGTATTACATCACATCTCAGTAGTTTCTTAGTAACAATGACTTTCACCAGTAAAAGCAACTGCTGCAACAAAAGTACACATCCCACTAATGCAAGTATGGTAAAAAATTAATATAATTTTTTTTTTTTATCATCACCTATTTAACAACCTTTCTCACACTCTTTGTATTCTATAAGAACAGGTCTGCTGAAAGCACCATTTGTCTGTTATGTGTGACTCATTGCACCAGGAGCACTCAACCTGCAGTTACATAATGAATGTGAAAATATTAGTTATTTATAAGAAAACTATGTAAATGGTGGTTGGATAAGAAAGACTTACTATGTATATTTAACATGTAAAAGTAAAATAAATGCTTCTTAAGCCTCCCCCTAAAGGACTTTCTAGGGTCAGTATGTAAACTCTAATTTCAATGCATTCACTGAGCAAATGAGAAAGAAATATTTCTACCTGGCTGGGATTCTGTACTATTGCAGATAACATTCTTAATTTTATATGTATTTTGTAATGTAGCATAAAGTATTCTACCAAGAAATGCACCAAAATGCCTGTAACACTGTTAAGTTCTTGAGCTATGGCTACAATATCTCCTCTACATAGCTATCTTTGAACTAAAGCATTGTGAGTGGATCTGACAGACAGAAACTGAAACAAGTCTTTCATATGTGTCTGTCTGTCTATCTAATCTATATGTGTGTGTATGTGTTTATATTTGCCCTCCTGCAAAAATTGCAAGCTACAAACGGTGGCAATTTTTCTATCAACAAATTGTCTGCTAGATATGAAGTAAAAGATCCCTTACTTGTAAAACAGTTTGGAGTTAGTGACAAGAAGAGCATCTTACTATAAAATAAGGCCTCAACAATGCATTCATCTAACCCATGCCAACATGGAAAAACAGACCCAAAAATGAACGAACAAATGAATAAGTAAAAAAAATTCTAAGGTTTAAAATCTTAACCTTTGTTACCTAGTTTAATACTATCACCTGGTTCTTGGGTGCTTTTAGTGGAGTTCAATCTGTTGCAAGCATTTAGGTCCAGGTTTCTGGTCAAAGGATAACTTCCTCCCACTAATCTTAGGTGTTGATAAGGCCTAGGAGGATTGCCTTCCTCTTCTAAGCCATTAACAAAAAGAAACCCCAAAAACAGATTCATTAATGTTTATTAAAAATAGAAATGTTTCAAGTATTGTCTGCGTAATTGTGGATTATTTTCCTCGTCTTTGAATAGGTTTTTAAAAACAAAAAAATAGACATATTGGCTAATGTAATCCAGGGTTCACTATTCCAGTTAAAAAATAGATAGAATGGTTGTGGTTAAAATGCCTTTCATTATCAGTCTACAACATCAGGGCTGATTTGTGGCTAAACAAGCGACTCAATAAGAGCCAACAAGGGAGCCTGTGTATTGTCACTTGACATGCTAAAAATAGTAGCCACATCTCCATGATATGACACCATATTTTAAATAACAGAAGATTAGTTGTGATAAGCTAGTCCCTGATATACAGAAAGTTGGGATATTTGCAGTTTAAACACCTTTGATCATAATTCTGCTCAATCAGAACTGACCTGGGACTTAGTTTCATTGAGAACAATTTATAACTGTAGATAAAAAGGGAAAAAAACAGAAGAAATGTAGAGAGAGAAGGGGGAGGGGTGATATTCAGCCACGCCCCACGGTAATGACCATGGTGGCATTGCCATGGAGAATGACCAGCAACACGCTGCAGTAGCCACTCCATCTCGCAGGGCTCATTTCTCCAGCGGGCCATAGCAGACCCTATTTGGCGGAGGAAGTCTGTGGTTCAAGAACCCAGGATGCCAGATGGTCACCGGCATGAACTGATAGCGGCCGGCCAGGCTCCTATACCTACGGACTTTCCTCCCCTCCGCGTTGCGGGCTGCGACACTGGGGTCTGCAGCGAGGTTGGTGCTGGAGAGCATATCGCAGCACGTCGCGTCCAAACACCATTAATATATTTTTTTTGGTTTAGAGTGGTATGTTGGACCTAGCACTTGGCTGCTGAGAACTTTTTGTGAAGTTGACTTTGATGTAAGCATTTGAGTTTGGTGCCTTTGTTGGTTTCATTAGTCCAACTAGAAAAGGGGGGTTCGAGGTGGGATTTTGAACTCTGAATACTCAGAGCCATAATATCTACCACAAGGCATCCTATCTGATGCCTGTTCACTACTCTGGATTGATACTTTATCAACCCTGGAAAAGAAAAATGGCAAAGCTGATCTCAGGGCATAGACAACCAGGAACAAATAGCCACAAGGTTATTTAATCTGACACTCTTGTTCATTAGTTTTTATGTTCATTTCTTTGTGCTTGCAAAGTTTGGACAAATGTTATTGAAGGCATTATTTTACATCCAGATGACCTTTCTGGAGCTAACCCATAATTGTTTTTCAAATAAGGTATCACTTATTACATAGCTTCAAAGGCATGCAGTGCCAGGACAATTTGTTGATAGGAAAAGCTGACAACAATGTCTCACGCACTTTCATATAATCAATTGCTGATGTAAACAGAGGTATACATACATATAACAGTCTTTCGGTTTCCTTCTATCAAATCTACTCACAAGGCTTTGGTTAGCCTAGGCCTATAGTAGTTCCACAGAGGGGGGCTGAGCCCCAAAACTCATGATTGGAATGCGAACTTATCAACTCCAGTCATGCCTGTATCATTGCAGTCTAGTCTGGATTATCATTCTCTTAGTCCTCCACTCTAACAAGTCTGTAAATTTTCCTTAATGGTGATAATGTTTTGTATTATTTACATTAAAATTCTACATAAAAATTCTGTACATCTGATTCATGTGCTGGTAGTATATAAATATATATTGTTTAATTAATGACAAACCATCTAAAGCACAAATATGTTAATTTAACTATCCAGAACAGTGACCAGTCACTGCTAAATATGCAACTTCTCTATGCTAATGTTTGGAAAGGAAAGGCAAGGAGTGTGTTTTCTCTGAGGATCAATCAAGTAATTGAGAAACAGTCTGTCAGGAGGATCTCCCTGCCCTATCCATTTTTGCACAAGCCAAGGGCATAGAGGGAATGTAAATTAATTTCACAGTAAAGGCTTTCTAATATGTTTAGATTTAATTCAGTAAAACCCTTTCCATTAGTTTATTGTATATATATATCAGTACTCTATGTAAAGTGGTTGGCGTTAGGAAGGGCATCCAGCCATAGAAACCATGTCAAAGCAGACAATGGAGCCTGGTGCAGCTCTCCAGCTTGCCTAGCTCCTGTCAAACCGTCCAACCCATACCAGCATGGAAGACGGACATTAAATGATGATGATGATATATGTGGCTGAATAGTTAAGAAGTTGGCATCATAATCACAGGATCTCTGGTTTGATTCCACAGCATGACATTTTCTGGCTTCTATTACTTTATGTCAATACAAACCTGAGTAAAATTAGGTAAATGCAGACTGCATAGAGACCCATCAGAGGGAGCCTGTTTGTAAATGAAAGCGCCCACCTTGTCGTACAATGTTCTACTGATTTTGTTGTTGTTGTTGTCGAATACTCAATCCATTCACACAGTGAATAGGTATTTCTGTTGAGCAAATAACTAGAAGAACACTTGTGTTGAAATTGAAGGAGAATTCCATCATATATATGTATAAATTAATTTAAAATTGTAATGGAAAGCACAACATGTCACCAAAAGGTTTGAGCTTGGTAAGTTCGACACTATTCCTATACTCCACATAATTTGATAATAACCATCATATCTCTGGATAGGCTAGCATGCAGAGCTCTAGCTGCATTTCTTATATATATATATATATACACACACACACCACACACACACACCTGGCATTTCATTTCATTGCTACCCAATGTTTTCTGTTCTCTATGTTTGTTGAAGTATAAAAAAAATTTTGTTTGAACTAACATTTATAGATAGAGCAAAGTGCCAGCTGTGTATAAATAAATAATTATACCCATCAATACATATTGATTACTTTTCCTTTCATTTAGGAAATGAAAACACACACACACACACACATATATATATATATATGATGATGATTTAATAACTATGCTGTTTGAATTTTAAATATAATTATACATATAGTAAACCCGACATTTCTCTACAAATGAATATTGAGCACTTTAATGTTTTCACACATTAGTAATATGTAAGATTATGCATTGCACCACACACATACACACACTGAAAATGTTGAAGTTAGCTGAGTTAAACAGTTTTGGTCTACTAACTGAATAGCTAACAGTTTGTATTATACTACCAGCACTATGCTGAGTCAGTGACTACAACACGCAAGCATGAAATTTGTTCCATTGTTTTGAGTTCTATTCAGTTGTAAACAAACAAGTATTGACAGTTAATATACCCAATTACAAAGCTACACAACAATTGTAGTAACAGCAAACAAAAAGAAAGGAAGGGTGGGAAAGCTGTCAATGCAGCATTGTAAAATTAAATTAAGATCTTGTAAGTCTAATGTAGAAAAGGTATGGCTCCACCCAGCTGATTTGTTCTATTTACAATACTTGACAAAAGTCTCAATTTGTTTCTCTTTGTCCCTGTACACTATCAGGCTTGAGGGGACAAATTTCATCTGGACATGTGACTAGCCAGTACATGTCATTGACAAGGACCAAGGAAGCTGAAATGGAAATGCAACCGACGTTTTTATGGGTCACTTCTGAGACAGCGTTAAGCTCACTCTGAGTGTGCAAAATATATGTGTGTGTGTGCAAAAAATATATGTGTGTGTGCAAAAAAAATATATATTAGCAACAGAGGCAGTATTAATACCGAGAGGTAATATTTATCCCCATGTTTAAGTAGGGATAAATATGTGTGTGTATAGATGTATACACACATGTGTACATGTATATGCATGCTTGTCAAATGTATACAACAAATAACAGGAAACAATGTTCTCAATGATTATTAAAGAAAAAAACAAATTTTTACTCTAATTACACTTACATTCAAATCTTTTAGTTAAAAGTTTGTATGTTTTATGCCCTAAAATACTCTAGCAACATGTTTCCTTATATATATATATATATATATGAGAGAGAGAGGAGGGGGGGGCATGTGCCCTTTATAAATATATATGTATGTGGTATTTGAAAGGACATCCAATCTTAAAAACCTTGCCAAAAATGAAACACGAGTGAGACATGGTCTCCTTAACCATCTAGGTGAGCAGTACTCTCAATTATCTGTTGACTTCAATCATGATGACCTGTCTAGCCTATGCCATCATGAAAAGTGGACATAAAATGATGATGGTGATGATAATGATCTATATGCAAATAATGTATCCTCTTTTGTATTTTGTTGATTTTTTTTTGTTTTTATTTAATTATTTAGATATTTCAAAATTAATTCTACACTGTTTAGAACAGAGTTAAATAATCTCTTCTAAAAATATTAATCCTATCCATTCTTTGGTTATTTCTGGCACCGACCACAATGAAAGGACTAATGTCTTCTGATATCCTATGCTTTCTAAGAATGAGTTTCTGTTGGTGTATATGATGAAATTATAACCATTTATTGGTAGCGAGTCAATCTCAGGCAAGTTATAGTTCCACTGGGATCAGTGATTGTGTTTGTGTGAATTAAACTGCTACATGTTGTTATGGTTCCCTATTTATGTATGTGATGACATTGTCACCTTTTGGCTTGTAGAGGTTTCTTTGTACATCCTGTTGGTTTTTAGTGATTGTAAGTGTTACTGTGAAAATGAAAACTCAAACATGTTGATATAAACCACATTGACAAGTGCTGTAAGTTCTCCCAACAAACTAAAACTGCAGCAACATGGTTTTAATTTCCAATCGTAGCCATTTCATTTCACTATATTCATTACATTCTTTACACCCTTAAACTGAGTTGAACAAACAAACAAAAGAGGCTATCAGCCAAATGATTGGTGATCTGTATTCTGTCACCTACACTGTGTTAATTTTTTAAGGTTCTTAGCTATTAAGAGCCCTATTGATCTAGCTGTAAGACATGAAAACAGAATGGAATTGTGCAGTGGTACATTGCAAAATTTACCAGTTTTTTCTTTTGAGGGATTTTTTGCTCCCTTTTTCCCATTGATTCACTTTGTGAATTCAAACTCTGTGGCTTTGGGCCATAAAGGTTTTGCTAACAACATGAAAGCCCTACTTCATTTATATCTCTTCTACTCTATAGTAAACCCAAAGAAATAACCATGGAATGAATCTCCTAAGAATGGCATAAACCACAAACCCTATAATTTCTGTGACCTCTTTAGAAACTCTGTCTTTGTAATGAATCCAAGTATAAGCCATATTGCCTCTTAAATAAAATCTCTCAAACAATTCCTGTAACATTCTGGTGATGATGACAAACTCTTGTGATATATTGAAGAGCAAATACTCAAACATGATAACAGTCTTTATAAACCTGGAACTGACAATCTATGTGTGATGTGAAAATTATTTATCAAAATTTAACACACTCTCTCGCCCAAATACCTGAATACATTTTGAGTTTTTTTTTAAAGGATTGTTCTGGATGTGAGTTGAACTTATTCTGTCCAAAATTTTGTTCTTGTACTTTTAACTATACATAAATTATAATAAAATATTATTCCACACATTGTTTTGTTTCTTTTGACACAGACTTGTTTTTTCTATCTCTATTTCTGGTTGCAAAGACAAGATGCCTTTTTTTTTTTTTATCCCTTCTTACTTTTGCATATGTTTAATTTTTTACTTGCTTCAGTCATTGGACTGTGGCCATACTAGAGCACTGCCTTGCAGGGTTTTTAGTTGAACAAATCAACCCAGTACTCATTGTAAAAACAAAATCTGGTACTTATTCTGTTGGGGTTTTTTTTATGCTGAACTGCTAAGTTACAGGGATAGCAACAAACCAACACCAGTTGTCAAGTGGTGGACAAACACACACACACACACACACACACACATATGACAGGCTTCTTTCAGTTTCCATCTGCCAAATCCACTCACAAAGCTTTGGTCAGCCCAGGGCTATAGTAGAAGACACTTGCCCAAGGTGTCATGCAGTGGGACTGAACCTGGAACCATGTGGTTGGGAAGCAATACCACACAGCCATGCCTGTGCCTGTGTTTTGACAGTTGATTATTTCTTCCTCCAGCCAATACTCAAACTTTTAATAGTTATTAAAACTGTTTTGTACCATATCTTTGGCCTCTGTCATTAATGACCATGAATGACGGTCCTAGTTGTATGCCCCATAGTAGGCATCTGTCAGTCTTGAGAGACCATGGATTTGCACTGGGAGAATTTGTGTCAGCTGCTGATGGTGGTGCAGCATCTGTTGTGGTTCTACAGGTCCACTCGGAAGTGGCAGTCATGCATAGAGCGACTGCATTTGAAGAAGCTCTCTACTGGCGCTACTGGCTTTTCCTTGGTGGCAAGTTCCAGTTTCACTTCCCCTCGTTTCATCCTCTTTTCCTGTATTTGTCTCCCACATGGGTGATCATTTGTGCCCTTCTCCCATCTCAGGATGTTCAGATCTATTGACTTCATATCTTTCTTGCAGACGTTCTTGAAATGAAGATGAGGTCATCCTCATGCTCTTGTGCTGGAACAGTATTGCTATCTCTTCAGTTTAGGGTATTCAATAGGATCCAAGCCAGGGCAGTATGGTATGGAGGACAGGTTGTTGTCCATGCAGTGTGTCCCTCATCTCCACATCACTGATGGATCCATAGGAACAGCACAGCCATTACAATTTGGGATTGGCATCGTCAACAATAGCCAACTGCCTCTGGGACTCAATTTTCCCCCAGAGCAACATGATTTTCTGAGGAACACAACACAGCAGCTGTACATTAAGATTTTGATTGCATAATTAAATTTCATGGTCATTCCCATCAGGCCCGTTGCCAGACTTTGGTGCCTGGCTGGCCACTAATTTGTAATAATGCTGAAGTGGAGGTTTGAAATAAGTGTATCACTGTAAATCTGAGGGTGCACCATTGAATAGTGAGGGGGCAGTGCCGTCCAGTTCACCCCCTTAGCAATGGGTACGATTACCATAATGATGTTAATTATTCACCAGAAAACAGAATTGATATTTTCTGCTTCAGCAATATTTTTTCAATATCTTCAGCAGATACATTTTTCATATCCGCTACTGACAGTATTTGATTCTTGCTCTGTAAATAGATATTTGATGAAATATGTGAAAAAATATTAAGAAAATCTAAAAAATTGTTTTTTGTAAAAAGTGTCAAATATAGTGTCTCCGCTTTGCCAGCATAAGAATTTTTACAAAGCCATGGCATAAAACTGATTTCTGCAATTAATGGTAATAACATTTTGAGCAAATATATCCACTTTATGCCTTCAAAGGGTTAATAATCTACCTTTCAGTTAGGAATTAATCTATACCTGTTGAATTCCCAAAATTATGAAACAAGTCCACAATTGTCTCCTATATCTGGCAATGAAAATATAGCATTATTTACTGACAGAGTGTGACAAAAAATCCTCCCAAGCTATTGATGTGGTGCTAATAAAGTTAGGCAGATGGTAACTGTCTTCATATAGCTAATGTTTAACCATATTTTTAAAGTTATCATCTTGGTTTGGACTGGTGTATACCATGCATTTGTTGTTGAAATGTTTATCAAGAATGGTGAATCTGGGAAGTTTTTGTTTTTTTGCTGCATCTTGTATTCTATCATTGTTTTTAACTTTTTAATATTCCAAACTTAAAATATCATTTCGCCAAATTAATTTGTTTTATCATGAATTGTATCATGAATTGTTTCACGAATCAGAATTGTTTCGTTTTTGATTTTTTAAAAAGCAATTCTCATTTTCTACACTAACAAATGCACATTACTGTATTGCAGTTACTTAGTATTTTAGTAATACTTGAAGAATATTATCACAAAACTACAACACTTCTGCTGAAGAATTCCGGAAATGGCAAAACATATTTGAAATTATCACCCATATTTGAAGAAAAAAAATGGGAAAATAGAATTGCTCATATTATTATTATTAATTCTTAGCTATTATTAAGACAACAAGTTAGCAGTGTAGCAAATTCAAAACTGGATAGCGGATCAGACACCACAGTGAGATCGCTGTCATTTCACGTGATTGGCTGATTAACCGACTAATCAGCATTGAGCCATCATGTGATTCAACTTTCTAGAACTTTCTAAAGAGCCCTATAAAAAAGTGTTTTTTCATGGCAACTCCAGAATGTAAGAAAGCTGTTCTTAGAACGTTGAGATAGCTGCTTTAAAGTCTTCATTCTCATTTCATTCACTAACTGTTGGTATATACAAGGCATAGATTTTGCCGTCATGAATATAGCGTGATTATTTCTCCAGTTGTGACGGCCAGTCACAGATTGATATGTACCAGCTAGTTTGTTGTAGACCCCAGTAGTATGTTTCTCCCAGTGTATAATTGTCATTTATATTTTCCATCTAAAGATCAAAACAGAAAACTATATTCAGTAAATAAAGCTTCTGTTAATTGTTCATGAGAGTTAATCATTTTACATGTAGTCCTAAAATGACATTTTCATTCACCACCAACATCAATTTACAAACATAACAACCTCTTCCATGAAAGCAGAATCATCAGCACATCGGACATAATGCTGAGCAGCATTTCTTCTGGCTTTTCACATTCTGAGTTCAAATTCCACTGAGATCAGCTTTGCCTTGCATCCTTTTGGGGTTGATAAAATAAAGTACTAGTCAAGTACTGGGGTCAATATAATTGACCAACCCTCTCCTGCTAAAATTGCTGGCCTTTTACTGAAATCTGAAGCAATTATTAATTCCTAGAATGGAAGGTGGTGAGCTGGCAGGAATTGTTAGAGCTTCAGAAAAAATGCTTTGTGGTGTTTCTTTCGTCACATTATGTTCTGAGTTCAAATTCTGCTGAGGTCGACTTTGCCAGCCATCCTTTCGAGGTCGATAAAATAAGTACCTGTTGAACACTGGGGTCAATGTAATCAACTGACTCCTTCCCTAAAATTGTTGCCCTTGTGCCAGAATTTGAAATGATTCCAAAAAATATATGAGTTACATCAATTAATATAATCTTTCTTTCACTACAGTTTTTCCTATTTTAACATCTTAATGTCCTCAAGCAGTAAATCTAATTTCACCCATGTATTTGTTAACTGTTCCAGTTAGTTTTACAAAGTTATCAATTGCAATACTAATAAACAAAAAGGCTAATAGTTTCTTATGCTTCAATGAAGGCATAGAGATATAAATCTTATGAATCGTAAGACCTTTTGTACTTACGAACTGAATAATTCATGATCTCATCTATAAATTGTACAAATGACATAACTACCAATAGAAAATTAAACTTCTTAAAACCACAGTAACCACAGCCAAAACAGGTTTCTTTTTGTTTTCGTCAAAATTCTATGGAACTGTGTTTAAGCTTAGAGCAGTGTACACTTTACGTTTTCTGTTGAAACAGTTATCAAGAATGGTGAATCAGGGAGCTTGTTTTTTGCTGTATCCTGTATATACACAGGCATGACAGAAGTAAATAGACATCCTTATAATTGTTAAAACTTATTTAAATCTGAAATTATTTATTCAAATTATTTATTAATTATTATAATGTGAATATCTAATATTTAGTAGACATGCCCTTTGCATTTTTCAATGCA
>JAOPUL010001697.1:46453908-46468250 GCA_027564515.1 Octopus rubescens
TCGATTTTATCGACCCCAGTTCGTAACTGGTACTCACTTTATCGACCCCGGCGGCATTTGAACTCAGAACGTAAAGTTGGAAGAAATGCTAAGCATTTTGCCTAACATGCTAACGATTCTGCCAGCTTGCTGCCCTAATAATAATAATAATGTCTGTTTTTACATGCTGACTTGGGTTGGACTATGTGTTTTTCAGCATAGTGTCTTATTATATGCCACAGTCCATCATGTGAGATAGATGCATCGTCACCATTCTTTGTATCATATCATGTTATTCATGACTATAGCCTACTACTTTATAAAATGAAATTGGGTGCATCTTATCATGATGCTGCCAGTCAAAGAGAGAGAGAGAGAGAGAGAGAGAGAGAGAGAGAGAGAGAGAGTGGGAAAGTTTATCAGTGGTAGGAGTAGAATCTCTTCTACTATGTATTACTTTTTGTTTGGTGTCAAAGCTTTCCTAGACAAGTTTTCTTTACTACAGCTTGCCAAATCTACATTGCTTTCATTTCTTTTAGAATTATATTAGAATGTTGGATAAAATGCTTTATATAGTATTCATTCTAGTTCTCTGAGTTGTGAGTTCAAATCCTGCCAAAGTCAACTTTGCCTGTCATCATTTGGTGGTGGTTGTAGGATGATAAATAAAGCACAATTGGAGTGAATTCTCCCTAGATTGTATATATAATTCAAAGGTTGAGACTTATCCCAGTGTATCATGTTGACCTGGACCCAAATTACAGAAATGATACATATACAGTTTAAGCCTTAACCTTTTGTTACCATATTTCTGTTGAAATACACTGCCTTTTCTTTTATTCTTTTACTAGTTTCAGTCATTAGATTGTGGCCATGTTGGGGCACCTCTTGAAGAATTTTAATTGAACAAATCAACCCCAGTATTTTATTTTAAAGCCAGGTACTTATTCTATTGGTCCGAGGCTATAGTAGAAGACACTTGTCCAAGGTGCAATGCAGTGGGACTGAACCTGGAACCACGTTGTTGGGAAGTAAACTTCTTAGCCATTTTTGTTTCAATTAATTTTGAAAATAATGAAGAATTTAGTAAATTAAATTTGCCCTTATTTCAAACATAAATTAACATGAAATTTTGATGGAAGGTTTTAATTTATATCAATTTGAATCTGGAATGGTCTTAGCTGAATTTGTGCTCTTCACTCCCGGAACTTGAAAGGTTCCCCACTCTTGGTTTACACAGTTGCTTAACTTGCTACAAGTAGCTCTCATATCTTGACATATAAGAATCAGCAGCCAAATTTCCTTCAAATCACAGAATAAAAGACTCATTAGATAGTATGGTGTTGGATACTGTGCCAGTGGAAACAAAAAGAGAGAGAGAGAGAGAGAGGGGGAGGGGGGAATGGATGTGGATGGAATTCTAAGTTGCAACAAAGCCTGCAAGATACTGACATTTGTTTATGGTATGAACTTATTATCACTCAGAGACAAGCATATAACTACTGGCATGATCAATCAGGTATTTGTCATGAAGAAGGAGAGTGTAACTAGTGAGCACAATGGTGGCGAGTAGAAGCAGAGGAGGGAAAACAGAATGATGAAAAAGCTTTGGTGGTGCAGCATAGGTGCTGGTACATTACTGTTGCAGTTTGTGGGGCAGCTGTCCACTGAGATATTTCTAACCCACTTAACGATGAAAGCTGAGATAAGTTCCAACACATCTCACCTACTACCTGTAGTTGAAAGGTGTTGGAACTTATTCCAACTTTGAGTGGTATATATATGTTATTTCTATGAGTAAGCACAACCTTTCTAATGACCCAACCCCCACAAAATGGTACTGCCACTCAGTTCAACAACCAGTGATTTAGTGTTACAACAAACTGAATCTCAAAGGCACCAACAGCCTATCACTCATATACGTGGCAATTTCACAGAATTCTTAGTCAGATGCTTTGCTGTGTTCATTTTGGTTCTCTAAGTTCTGAGTTCAAATCCTGCTGTAGTCAACTTTGATTTACATAATAAATCAAGTACTAATCCAGTACTGGGGTCAATTCTCTCTGTATTGAATACATAATTCAGAGGTGAAAACATATCACAACCTCAGAATTACATTAAGGGTGCTTGTATCTGTGGAATACTGTTTACATATTACTTTCATGAGTAAAAATTCATTTGTGGAGAGCAGCGATGAATCCACCAAACAATCTCAGAGGCAGGCAACCTATAAAAGTGTCCGTCAAAAAAAAATCCTTCGTAAATACTAGACTCCATGAAAAGTTCTCCAGGATCTAATTCTACATTATTGACAATATGCTAGTCATTCTTCTCCCTAACCTATGTGCAGAATACACACATGACTTATTTATTGTGGGGTTTAAACATATGTTGAATTAGCTGGTAAGTATATTGTAAAAGTAAGGTGAAGAGCCTTGCTTGAAGTTTCAGTATTTCGTTTCCCCAAGTGTATGTACTTATACAAATTTGCGAACAAAGTGGGTTTTATCCAAACTATATAAGCATCAATTTGGACTTCTTGAGCTCAGGGTTACTCTACAAGATTGCTGATAGAAAATGCATTCAAATCATACCTTATTGCGTTAAGAAAGGAAGGATATTAGATAGGCAATGTACATCAAGGACGGCATTAAGAAGCAGTTGGGTTGGTCACAGATGGAAGGCCTTTCATCACTGGTCTGTTCAACCAAAGATAAACAGGAACAATAACCAAAGACATGTAGCAAAATTGTTAAAGATTGGCTTTAACTAATTCAAAACTATTTGCAAACAACTCACCAAAATCATTAGCTCTTGGTGTATGGTGTTTGACTTTATTCAAAATACAACTTGAACATAGACACCCAAATTTTTCGCTAGCAGGAAGAATCTTAGTCTTGTATATCATTTCTGCCAAGCAATAATAAATCGTCATATGCAGAGGTTTCAGATAATTTTCATTGCCTCCTGGTTTTGTTTCTTATCTATCTTTAAAATGCGTATTTCTAAATGACAATTTGCAGAAATACAAGAAATATATTCTCAAGATTGTAGCTAACATATAAATGATTACAAAATCTGGGTGGGAAGAACAATCAAAAGCCCCTCCAATAATTTTTATACAGATTTTATTAACATAATTGTAATCTACACTCTTGAAAGCATTTTTTTAGAAAATGTCATTGAGAAATACATATTTTTCAGAAGCTTATGAAGTAGTGTGTCCGCCGTAGGTGGACTTAGCCATTCTAGACATAGAAGGGACTACAGCAAGCATGGATATGAAAACTGCAATAAATTATATATATTAAATTATTTATGCGGTCTATATCGCTAACCCGAAAGCCTGAGAAGTGGTTCGAATTTCGTCATGGACACAATCCAATATTTAAAAGCAATGTTGTCAGCACTAAAAACCACGTGCCCTAATTTACCCAATATCTGCTTGAGAAGAGGCCTGTGTTGCATCAAGTCTCTCACTTTAATTGAAATCAATTATTTGATTTAAATAAAAAGTGCAAGAATGAAATGTTGGTTATTCGCAAATTTATCTTTTATGTATATATTTATAAATCAATATATTTTTGAAGTGTTTGTGTGGGGAAACAATACCAAAGGACGGAATGTTAAACATGAATAAGAAGGCTTCTTATTTACAAGGAAAAAAACCCCCAGTTAGTTCTCTTTTGAACTGTGTATTTACATGAATTAAATGATATAAAATTCTGTTTGTCAATGATAATGTTCACGAGATGGCGCGAAAGGTGAGTTATCAAATGTCCTACGACGACGGTGTTCGTAATACTCAGGTGGAGGCCGGAAAAAGCAGTTTATATCACGGATATTGCTGTTACTACCTGGATGAGAAGGTGATAGAGAATACGAGGATGATAAGGATAATAGTCGATGACTGTCAGACATCGATGACGATGCAAACCGTCTCTCGTTGGCTGTAGGATATGGTTGGTGTCGGTAGTGACTTGGAGCCGTAGATGGTGGTGGGTAGTCGTCGGAATAAGGACTCCGTCTGATACTACTAGTGTACACATCACGGTCGTAGTCATAGCTGTTGCTGTGGTAATTGCGACTGTTTTGGACACCATTATATTCATTGTGCAGCCAATATTTTGAATTAAATGTTTGACGGTGGCTATGCGCAGGGAAGTCCTCGTCATTGTCCCTATATTTACTGGGGCTGTTATAGTTACTGACAAAGGAGTAAACACCACCAATATTTCCATTCATAGCACTGCTTTCTTTAGAATGATTATGTAAAGGGGTGCTAGTTTTCTTTTGTATATTTGAACCCTTGGACACTATTGGGCACTTCCTACATAAATGCCCAGTTTTACCACATCGAAAGCATTCGCCACGGTTAACCATTCCATGTTTCAAGTGTACTTCACTGTGGGATGGTTCTACCCTGAGGATCGAGCCTTTCCATTCCTTATCGTTCAGTTTTTCGACGGCTTTGAAAGCATCACGGCAATTAGTGAAGTGAACGAACGCGAAATCTTTGACAATGTTACATGCCGCAACTTTACCAATCTTGGAGAAGAGGTCCTGTACTGAACCCTCGCTACAGATCTTCGGCAAGTTACCGACGAATAATTTTGTATTGCCGTAAGACGGTTGTACGCTCAGTATGGTACCGTTCCACTTTGTGTTGTTCGTTTGGGTAATAGCAACTTTGGCATTTTTGCTTTCGGCGAAGTGTACAAAAGCGTAACCGTTCATCATTTTGCATTCGACGATTTTACCAAACTTGGAAAACAGATCCCGTATCTCACGATATGTACAGTTTGGTGATAAATTCCCTACATACAATTTGGTATTGCTTGCCATTTTTAAGAAACCAAAGCCAAAAAGTTAACACTGAGACAGTAAGAAGAGATGAAAGAATAGAGACTTCTCTCTATAAATAAATGAAGATATAAACAGATACATATAAATATATAGACGTATACATTTAGTCGATCCTTCGAACGACAGGCGATGGTTTCCCAATATTTATCCTTTTAATCTGTTTGTACTTCCTTTTTCGCTTTAATTGAATTCGGTGTAAACTCTGTTTGTCGCCGATGACTAAATTATCCTCCTTGACAATTGCGCTTAACGCTATGAAAACTAATTATTAACCGTGAACGAAGTAGCAAATCTCATTGCTGAATGTCATTAATAAATGTGGAATACAATTAAATTAAATTCAGTTAGCTTCGATTGAAATATAAGATAAATTAACATATGCGACTTCAGAAATCTCGTGTGAAGTCTGTTTAATTTGCATTTCTATTAGCATGAGAGTTATTCTACATTACATACCCTGATACAATGAATGGATGGAGAAAGTGAAAATCAGTAAAATTGAGGTTTGAATAGAAGGCTGAAGCCTATCAGTATCGATTTCACTGAGAAAAAACCCTGGTATTAAAAAGAATAAAATTTATTCTATTTATAGATGTACTTTACAGTCACTGACTGTTGTTGTTCTCTGTCTCATTTTCTTTCTCAGTCCTCCTGTCCACTGCCTTTTTTCCCCTTAATTACTGTTGCCAGTCAAATTATCCTGTGGCATTTATCCAACTATTACTATTCTGTTTATTGTTGTTATTATTGTCACCAGTACATGAAGTAGTTTCTATATAAAGCCTGGGTGTTTGTAAGATGTGTGAGTGTGCTTATCTTCTCTCTCTCCCCCCCTCTTGCACACACACACACACACACACACATGCTAGAGCTTGCAAAAATAAACCCTTTTTGTTTTTGTTTCACCTTAGGTTAAACGCTGTGTCACACCCTTTAGCTATTACTTGTTTTACTCATTGGACTGTGGCCATGCTGGGGCACTATCTTGAAGAGTTTTAATTGGATGGTTTGACAGGAGCTGTCAAGTCAGAGGGTTGCACCAGGCTCCAGTTATATCTTTTGACATGATTTCTATGGCTGATGCCCTTCCTGATGCCAACCACTTTACAGAGTGTACTAGGTGCTTTTCATATGGTGCCAGCTTGGGATGCTTTTTACATGGCCCTAGCATGAATGCTTTTAACATGGTGCCAGCATGGGTGCTTCTTTACATGGAGCCAGCATGAGTGCTTTTTATGTGGAGTTTGCATGGGTGTTTACTAAGTGGCGCCAGCACAGGTGCTTTTAATGTAGCACCAACATGGGCCACATACATCCTTTAACCTGTTGCCCCGTCTGACCCCAGTATGAAAAGCAAATGTGACATGATGAGCCTGTGTATGTGCATCTATCTACATGTGTGTGCTTGTGTCTCATTGTCTTGACATTGCAAGTTGATTGTGAACAGTCACCATTCATATAAAAACGTCATTTGTCTACAATATTCTATGGAAACATGTCTGGCCATCTGTTTGTATTTGGAGGACTAAGAGAAATATTTAGTGTCGTTTTAAGTCATTGGCACACTAAGCAGTTGTCCAGGGGCCCCACAGGTCTGGGGGCTCAATTCTGAACTAGGTATGCTGTGGTATGCTGTCAATAAATAAATACTATAGTGCCCAGTGCATTGATTTGCCTGGGGCCTATAATGCTGTTAAGACAGCCCTGGAATATTATCGTACTTAGAGACAGGAAGAACATCAGGTCATAGAAAATCTGCTTCAATGAATTTCATTGGACCCACGAAACACGGAGAAGTAGACATTAAAACGATAATGGTGATTTCTGCAATATTCATGATGACTGTAGTAGTCTTATAATTCATTTTCTGTTTGTACATGTTTGTAAATATCCTAATGACTTTACTTAGACAAAGTTTTAAAGACAGAATATACTACGGTGTTATGGTTTCTGATTAATAAGATTATATTTGTGATTTGAAGTTTCACTAAAACAGAATCATGGTTTTGAACCTGTGTGAATATCTTTGTGCTTCATTAGATTACAAGACTGAGCAAAAGCTTCACCACAGATATCACAATGGTCAGGTTTCTCACCAGTATGAATATGTTTATGAACTTGCATACCACTTTTATTTAGGAATGTTTTAACACGGATATCACAACGATATGGCTTTTCACCAGTGTGAAATAATACCTTTTTGTGAGAATGATTTACCACAGATAGAACAATGGTAAGGTTTCTCCTGTATGAATACGAATATGTACAAAAAGGCCACCTTTATATGAGAATGTTCTACCACAGACATCACAGTAGAATGAGGAGTCAAATTATTATTTTGTGAGAATGTTTAACCATAAATATCACAATGATAAGGTTTTTCACTGCTATAAATAAGTTTGTTTCATCTGTGTGGATACATTTGTGAGAGGTTAAATGATTATTTGTGGGAATGTTTAACCATAAATATCACAATGATAAGTTTTTTCACTGCTATAAATAAGTTTGTTTCATCTGTGTGAATACATTTGTGAGAGGTTAAATGATTATTTGTGGGAATGTTTAACCACTAATATCACAGGGATGTGGTTTCTCATCTGCATGAATATATGAAAATGTTTTAGTAGAATTATCAAGATCTAATTTCTTCTCTGTATTTATAACTCTTTCATCAGACAAATCAATATTCTTGGAGTGTTTTTCACTATAAACCCGACCCTTACACAGTTTCCCTTCCATTATTCCTCTCTGGCCAATATTTTAAAATAAAAGCAAATGTCAGATACTATAAAAAATGTTGTTCAAGTCTTTCTACAGTATATTCACCAAACTCCTAGCTGATATGTTTCCGATCACTACTAGAATTATGGCAATTGTAAATCAAATATTTTTCATTAATGTAATTGCAATTAGATAAATGGTGTGGCACAAGCATTCATGTTAATGACTTTTAAAAATTTGCTACTTTTTGAAGTATTTGGTCCAGAAGTTCTTGAATCAATGTTACCAGAAACCCTGAAATGAAAAGAGATAAGCAATGACATTTTAGCATGGAGGTTATTTATGAGGTTATTTAGCATGGAGGTTATTTATGAGGTTATTTTTGAGAAGGAGCAATGAGATATCAATATGGAGGTTATTTAAGAGAAGGAGCAATGGAATATCACTTCAATTAAAGTTAACCAACTTGATTTATCTTATTAAATCTATTTAACCACTGATTTCAGACAATTATCATTAATGGATGTAAACTTGGACCCTAATTAGATCCATGCTCATATGCTTCAATGGATGCTGTAGATGACCTTTAGTGTCAGCTGGATGCAGAAAGTGACTGATGACAATCTCCTCAACTGACCAACAAGATAGCAAGAAAACAGCTGTAGTTCACTGGGGACTGTCTGAGATATACAGTGTTGTCCTCCAGATAAGTTACCCTGTAGGACTAACGCATGGGAGAATGAACCATGCATGGACATCTGTTCAAACCCATGGTCAAAACCCTAAGGGAGGACAGATGTTATTTGAAGATAATAAATCAGTTACCATCTGCATGAAAAACAATAGTTTAGTGTTTAAATACTTAATGCAAGCAGGTTTAAAGATATAAGAAATGTTAATAATAATAATCTTTTCTACTATAGGCATAAGACCTGTAATTTTTGGGAGGGGGGATCTAGTCGATTACATCAACTCCAGTGTTCAACTGGTACTAATTTTATTGATCCTGAAGGGATGAAATGTAAAGTCGACCTCAGCGTTATTTGAACTCAGAAAGTAAAGAGCTTTAACAGATACCGCAAGGCATTTTATCTCATGCTTTAATAATTCTGCCAATCTATCAAGAACCTGAGGAATCTAATGGTGAGCAGCATTTGTAAAAATGCTCCAGTATTCGGCCAAAAGAGTATGATAATGACTAAAAGAATATGATCGCGAATACAAATGGCTTCAATGGGGTTCCTCTGAAGGGGTAATGTTACTCGACAGTGTGCATAACTTGAAGTTCAGGGAGTTTCTTCAGGTCAAGCTGCCACTTCTCCACACTGAGAGGTCACATCTCTGGTACTACGGATATGTGATTAGAATGCTGCAGGAAAGAATTGCAAGACTGATTCTTCAAGCTGAGTCAACTGCCGGCAGGAGACCTAAGGGTAGACCCAGAACGAGGTGATTGGATAATATCCAAAGTCTCAGTTGGTTACGCTTGGGAATCCAGCTGAAAAGTGTAATGATAGGTGCTTCTGATAGGAACCTATAGAGGAGATGCTTGAGGGCTCTATCCCATACAACAGTCTAGGAATAGTTGGCGGAGATGGACTGATGGATGGAAAAATAAAGTTGTTATGAACTTTTAAAAATTAATTAAAAAAAAAAGAAAAGAAGTTTCAGCCAATCAAATGCGGCCGTTTTCGACACATCGGAAATAAGTATTACCCTTTATTTCGTTATCTACGTATTGACCAGTGTGAACGAACATATTGAAATGAACCAAGTTTAAGCCAGCGTGAAGAAGTAAGAAATTGAAAACCCTTATGAACGGCTGAATAGAGAATTAGAGAAGTCTGTGGGGGAATATTTTGATAACGGAGGACAATGCAGTGAGCTATTTTCAAGAGAAACATATAATGGTCAGCAAAAGCACCAAATGTAGAAGTGTAAGTGGAAGCGCTCAACTGTTGTAAGTGGAAGCGCTCAACTGCATTGCAAGAAAACATGTTGTTACGAATTTGTCTAACTTGGGCTTGTTATTACTGGAGGCCTAAAGCCATCACACCTGGTTTGCAGGTCTTAGAGATGTAGAAAAAATTAGATCTGCGGTGCTCCAGTATGGCCACAACCTTTGGGCTGAAAAGTATAAAAGAATAAAACAACTCACAGATAAAAACTAAAAAAAACACAAGGCTGGCTTTTAAGCCCATCAGAGTTATATCCCTTAGATTGGTTTCTGCCATTGTTCTGCACATCAACATATAAGTGGCAATTGTCCACTGCAATTTTTTGTATCTTTGATTGTGAGATGAAGAGGAGGTAATGGTGAGGTGGAATCGTGAGAAAGAGAAAGACGGGGAGAGAGCCATCTCACTTAGATTCCCAGTTTAGGGCTACGGCCCGACTATATTGCGATAAAAGGCACGGATCAGCTACAAGAAATTGACTGTGTTGCCATAAAAGGCATTAACGCGTACGTGAACGTTGATTCAACTAATCAGATCGGGAGGTGTGTAATCAAATAAGTAGTAGACTTGAAAGGAAGTTTTGTGAATTTTCCCACGAAATAGTTCTGCCAAAAGTTCGAGATGCTTGACCTCATAAATGTTATAAAAAGTCGGGATATTGAACTCCCCAAAAGAACAACCCCAGGTGTTATACAAAACTCTGTCGGCCAGTTTTGTGAGGTGTTCTCACACTTTTTACTTATTCTGTCTTTAACAACCATGTACATTTTCATATAAATAACAAATATTTTATAAAATGAAGACTTTTAATCATCACATTCACTATTTCACGTATGATGTTGTATGCCAATAATTGTTGTCTATATGTAAATTCAAATGTTCCGAGGAATAAAAATTATGGATCATACATAAATATTAGCGTGATCATTCTCACCTTTAACACGCAGCCTACCTAATATTGAGTACTACCAACAACAACTTAATGAACAAACTCATTAAAGTAGTTTCGAATTTTGAGAACGCCACTTCACATTCTTGCAGTGAGGGTGGAACATCCAGGTGTGGAGAAACAATTTGGTGTGCGATATTCTAAATACACTCAGTTGGTGTATTCGACGAATGATTAAATATTTTTTCAAAATGCTCTTTCTGTTGCTCCAGTACAGTATCTTTTAGATTAAAATGAAACCTGTGCCCGTAGTTTTAATTGTCATCGTCCCCGTTCTTGTGGGCCCCAAAACATTTAGATTAAATTCGTAAAAAGTCTCTTATTTGGTTCCTGTCTGCTAGACTTGTATTTCTTTGGATTTATAAATCCACTATTGATTCTGCATATGTCTAAACTTTCATTTTATTTCTGATAAGAGTTCTCTTTGCCAAGGTTAATTTTTCGCCTTTCTTCAATTAAATCTTTTATTGTTTGATCATTTTCATCAAACAAAACGGACCGTCTTTTACGAAGCGAGCCAAGGTCTTTCACAGCATCAAAGCACCGCTGATTTACGAACGATCCACTTTCTTCAATCGAAATATCAAACACCACCAGCTTATGATAATGACTTTTGCTCAAAGCTGTACGAGAATTGTTGCTAATACCAGCATCTTGAAAACATTTAACATTTAATTTCCATCATTGACGAGACAAAGGAAGGTCGAAATCACGTGATCTGGTGGTTTCGGCGCTGGAGATGGAGAGGATTTATCTTCCTGCTAGCAATATAAACAAAAGTACATTTTGCACAAAAAGCCAATATGAGAGTTTCTCTCTTGATATCTACCGCAGTAAAATTTGTTCTAATAGAACATCAACGTTTAAGTGGGGATAAATATTATCTATAGATGTAGCTGTTGAGACTATCTGAAGCTTTAAATATTAAACTACTATTTTGTATGCGCTACCAACGTATAAGTTCTGAGTTAGAGGTTTCCAGAGCGCATCAAACCTTTCCCTCGTCACCCATTCATTATCATAGTTTTCCTACTGAAAAATGTTACGAGGTTTTTTCATTACCAACACCGAGCCACCCAGTGTCTATATTTACGTAGAACACAAAGAAGCTGTACGCTTCCAGCCAGCAATGTCTGAGAAATCGTATGTACGGCTGCAAAAGACACTGGACAATTTTTGATACTTTTAAAATAAAAAAAAAAGCTGCAAACCCGGGTGTCGCCGCCCGTATGGCGGGGGAGAGAAACATCAATAAATACGAGGGCCTGATGGGCCGCTGTCAGTTTGTGCCGGTCGCCGTCGAGACGTAAGGTGTTCTCGGAACCCGTACTACCGATTTCCTTCGCAGAATCGGGATAACAATAGGAGAAATGAGACCCGCGAGGTGGAGTGGCTACTGCAACAAGTAAGGCTGGCCATTCTCCGCAGTAACGCCATCGCGGTCATCACCAAGGGGTGCGACTGAGCACACCATTTGTTCTGGACTATGTGGCACATCACCGCTCCCCCATCCATCTTCTGCTGCTTTACCTCTCTTTTTTTCTTTTCTTTCTTTTCCTTTCTTATCTCTCTCTTTTTCCTGTTTCTTTGTAAAAGGCGCGTGAAAACCAGTTAATACAGAATTTCAATGACAGGCCTTCATTCCTTTTTTTTTTAGTCATCCCCTCTTTCTTTCTTTCTTTCTTTCTTTCACGTACATTCTCAGATTTTTAAAATATATATGCCCCAGCATGGCCGCAGTCTGATGACTGAAACAAGTAAAAGATAAAAGATATATATATATACGTTTATCAATTTGTATTTCAAGACACCTGATGTGAAACCGTGTGTTGAAACCGATATTGTTATATTTTGGAATGGTCATTGTTTATTTGTTTTTATTTTGCCAAATGAATACACGCACTATATATTTTTTTCTTCACTCGTTTAAATGTATGTACAGAACAGAGATGTAGATGTATGTAGAAATGTGTTTGAACATTGTAGTCCTGTGGAGGTAGATCATGATGGTAAGAGAGATTAAGGGGAGCTTATCGTAGTAGGTAAATATGAAGAATAATCGTGTTTATAGTTCACAAAGAAGATAGAAAATATGCCAAGCAAAACAAAACAACAAAGATCAAAAATAATTTTAAATTAAATGAACTCGTCTTCTGGCTTAAGTCTCCAAGCAAGGAGAGGCAACAAATGATGTGAAAGGAAGTGTTAGAGAGGGAGAAAGAGAGAGAGGTAGTGAGAGAGAGAGAGAGAAAGCGAGAGGAGGGTATGGACACGTGTAGAAAGTGTATGAGGGAGGCAAATAGATAACAGAGGGGAGACAGAGAGGTAGCGAGACATATAGGGAGTGAGGGAGGGAGAAATAACATAGATACAGATTTGTTTTTTAACCGAAGGACGAATGAAGAAAATATGTTTGTTTATAGTTAATTATAAAGAGAGGAAATATGTGAAAAAGTAAAACTAATATCGACGGTGTTAGACGAAGTATGGAAAGAATGGTTTATGAAAATAAATGGCACTAAGTGCAAGATGATATCACCTAGCAAAGGAATTAATCACACTGAATGGTTCTGAAGTTGAACATGCCGCAGTGTTTAGGTTCCCGGGTTGTATTGTCCTCTTCTCTGCACACATATCAGAAGGTCACATGATAGGTTACACTTGCATGTATAGCGTTTGGAAGACTAAGAAACAGGGTCTGGAACCGATAGGATACCAACCTGCGATACATTATTATATTGTACAACTACCTTATTTCTCTTATCATAGTCTAAACTTCAGAAACATGGACCCTGAAATCCGAAAATACACGTAAACTATAGGTTAGTAAAATAAATATGTTTACAGTCAACTTTAATGAGACAGACGTAAGAATAGTTCTTTAAGGAAGGCTGTTTACATAACATATACCATAATTGAGGTAATCAAAAGGAAGAGATTGGAATGGTTTGACCATGTAGTAAGCAGGCACCAGAATAACTGCGTAGTGCAGGCGTTGTGTCAAGACTCCTAAAACACCAAATCCCATAATAGATAGATTAAGTAGTGGAACTGACAGGTCTGTGAAGGTACAGGGTTAATTCTCTTAACAGCAGCAAGCAGAGTATAAGAGAAGAGAATGGCGGCGTTCCAGTTGGAAAGGGAGGGAGAAGAGATCTGGACAAGACTGAGGAAATTAAAAAGATTATACGTATATACAGGGTGTACCCCACAAAATGTTGAATGCTTTTAAAGTCAGCGTTTATCAAAATTCATTTCATTTTCAAAATTTTATGGAATCCACAGATAGAATTTAATATTTTTATGAGTGCTTGTCTTTAAACTGATGACCTTTCAGGTTCAGATATTGCTGATAACGCTAAGCAATGGTATCGCAAAGATTTTCGCTCAAAGGCTGCACTCAATTTGTCGACTGTTGCCTATTTTGTACTGTAAACTTTAAGTATCCCCATAAAAAAAGTCCCGTGGGGTGACATTCGGAGAACGCGGAAGGATTCTACTGAACCTTTTCGTCCAATCCACCTGTTTGGCCAAATCTCAAGGTAGACCCTTACATTACAGATTGTCGCAGCAAATTCAAATTAATGAGATCAGTCACAATCTCGTAATAAAAGTGTGCTACAATTAAACCTTTTGATACGCCGCACCATACTGTAACTGCTGGTAAATTAACATGACGCGAGTCCTCAGTTCCCTAGTAGGTGTAATTGTGGCGGTTAATTGAACCATTTAATTTTAATGCAGCAGCATCATGCAAAACAATCTATATGTGACCTGCCACACCGAACCGAGTATTAAGTCGCTACGTATTGAAAATGAGCTGTATATATATTCGGATTCTACAGGTTTCCAGCTTTAAAATGATACCT
>JAOPUL010001697.1:46905492-46917174 GCA_027564515.1 Octopus rubescens
CCAGTCAAACCGTCCAACCCATGCTTGCATGGAAAGCGGACGTTAAAGGATGATGATGATGATGATGATGATGATATATTTTGTTTTGATTTAATGTAACATTAATCAATAATAAATGTGAGTTAGAAACGGCTGTAATGATTTAACATCTATCCCTTGTTTATCTTTTTTATTTATATATACATACATACATATATATATATATATATATATATGCTGAAAAATCCGACCCTTCGTCGTCTCCAATCCGATCCCTCTACCCTCCCCGTTTTCCCCAACCCACCTTTGCGCTCCTTTAAATGTGCCTGCAACCTATGCAACTTACTGGTCTGTAGCTACCTCCCTTCCCCCACTTCTACCCATCCTGGATCCTTCCCTTGCTCCAGACCCTGTTGCCACACCTGCCCCTTCATTACCTCCTTCACTGGACCCAACCAAAACACTCACCACATTCGGGACTCCTTCACCTGTATCTCCTCCAACCTAGTTTACTGCATCCAATGCACCCTTTGTAACACTGTACATTGGTCAGTCAGGACGCTGGTTAGTCGACCGATTCATGGAGCACTTCGAGACATACATCTACGGAAGAACACCCCTGTCACCCACCATATTTGTTCTGCCTGTCATTCTACCTCACACCTCACTGTCTTCGGCCTGGCCCTGCACCGTGGATCTACCAGCACCAGACTGCAACTGGAACAGAGATACATTTTCTCCCTACAAACCCAGACACTGTTGGGTTTGAACTCTACCTCTTCCTTCTTATAATTTCCTCCCTACACCAGCACTTAATGCATAACGAACATACCTAAAATCAAATACAAATAAATCTACATACTCATCTACCCACATACCCTCTTAATCCCTTTGACATTTATTTCTTTTTAACTTGTATCCCACGATTCCTTTGTTTTCTATTCAATTTTATATTTTCAATTTCAAGTTTTTGACTTTTGAATCTTCGAATTGTTTTGAAAATTTCAAAAGTTTTGGATTTATGATTTTCAATTTATAAATTCTAAACCTTAAATCTTAAGTTTAATAACTTGACACCCAATTCTTCTTATTTTTTAGGTCTATGGTCCCACCTAAATCTTATTTTCTAAAATCTTTTTTCCTCCTTTTCTTACAATCCCGCTTTTCATTTCTACTTTTATTTACTCAAACAAAACCCTATCACACACATACAAGCAAACACGCATATGTATAGGCACATACACAGCGCTCCACTTTCAGTTGTCAACTACACAGGCACACACATCACTCACAGACACATACATTAACCATCCAGACTTGTCATGTCAGACACACGCCTTGACCACACTAACTCTTCTGCATTTAGACACCAATTTTTGCCCAGTCCTTTCCACAATTGCCATCTTTTCACCATGTGATCCATGTGCATTCCTCTAATTTTTCCTTTCCATCGGATTCTTCCCAAGGGCTATACCTGAAACATTAAATGAACTTTTTATCTTTATTTTCCATCTGAGCGTGAATCCAATACACACTACATGTGTGTCCTCTTAACTGTTGTTGTTGTTTTTATCGTTCATTACTACTCATATATATATACACACACGAGTGAGTGGACAAACAAAAGAAAGGGCACTCAACACATTAGTAGGAGTGGCTGAGTGGTTAGAGAATTGTATTCACAATTGTGCGGTTGTTAGTTCGATTATCAGACCGAGTGATGCATTATGTCCTTGAGCAAGACACATTATTTCACGTTGTTTCTTCTACCTGGAGTTGCTACCAATAGACAGTATTAGCAATTGGAAAGTCCAATGGAAAACATCGTTTCCTCAGTTCAATTTCACGAAAGTTGATCGACTGCCGATATATATAAATATATATGAAAGGTCATTGGATACCATCTGATGACCCTAGTACCTCCTGGCCAAAGCACCTTCTAGGTGTTATCCACATATCAAATATATATAAATATATATCAATACCAAATATATATATATACATATATGAAAGGACTCAAATCGGTTGAGTAGGCAACTGAAGGATAGGGAGAAGTTTATTTTAAGACGGATTTCCTGGAAAGCATAAAAACAAACCCTAAAGCTTTCTATAAATTTGCAAAGGAAACAGCCACAGTACAATATAAAATAGGACTGTTGTTCCAAAGTAATGGCTCACTCACCAGACCCAAAATGGATAAGTGAAGTGCTCAGTGAACAATTTAAAAGTGCATTTAACAACCCCTTGGGACACATGCAGTTAAAAAAAAACAGCTGAATTCCTTAACATTGCAGCTCTACAGACGAAGGTGGCAACCATTGATTACAGTGACCATAGATGAAAAGCTATTCTCCTGAAGTCATGTAAGCAGGCTTTAGCAAAACCACTTCTGATGCCTTTCCAGTGGTAAACTTCCTAAAAAGCTTAAAGGCATTATATGCCCTATCCACAAAGGTGGGAGCAGAACAGAAGCTAAAGAGTACAGGCCAATCTCTGACTTTACATATCAGTAAAATCATCAGGAAGAAACTAATAATGTTCCTAAAAGAAAATGACTTACTGAATGATACACAGTATGGCTTCTGTCCAAGAAGCTGCCACCTCATACAGCACTATGACTGGGTTTTGAAACAGCTGCTTCATCATTCAGATGTCAATGCGATATATCTTGACTTAGCAATGGCTTTTGATAAGGTAGATCATGGCAGGATATGTCACAAACTGCGAGACCTTGGCATTGCTGATAAACTGGGAGAATGGCTGCATGACTTCTTCCTTAAAGACAGAAGTCAGGCAGTTGTGGCTAATGGTGCCCTTCTGAGGAAACTCAAATTCTAAGTGGCATCCCCCAGGAAACTGTCTTGGGGCCCATTACTGTTTATAATAGCTCTCTTAGACATGCTCATGGTCACTCGGACAACCAGTCACTAGCCATGCTGATGATATATAAAATAATCACGCAATAAAGAATCCAGACGATGTCACTAGCTTAGTGGAAACCGAATGCAATATATAAGTTAGCTGAAGTAAACAACATCCATTTAATGCTGGAAAATTTCAAGCACTGAGCTATCAGCTCACAAATGCGCTGCAGCCTGCATATACAAGATCCAAAGGAACTGCAATCCCAGAGTCACAGGCAGTGAGACACTTTGGGATTAATATGTATAATGATGCATCATTTCATATGCACATTAATCAAGATGGCAGCAAAGTGCAGACAACTGGCAGGATGGATACTTAGGTCCTTCAAGACAAGAGACCAAGAAGTCTGTTTTCAGCTGCTTGGACTACTGCTCTCACGTCACTACATAGTGCCAAACTAACAGCGAAGCTTGAAGTGGTCAAATGTCACTACACTAAAAAGATTGAAAGTGCAGCAGATGAGCTACAGGGAGAGGCTGGAAAAACTACATCTTTAGTCCCTGGAGCAAAAATGCGACAGATATGTAATAATCTACATATGGAAAATTCTGGCAGGGCTAGAACCTAATTTCAGCATTAAGTTTTATACAAATGCCCAAACTGGATACCATTGTATTGAACCAAAGGTACCATCCACTTCATCTAAAATCAGGACAAAGTACTGCAATAGTTTAGGGTTTAAAAGCCCACAGCTCTTCAATGCCCTGCCACAAAAATTGAGAAACCTACACAATGTGGGTATCTTCAAAAAGGAATTGGACATTCTTCTCTTTACAATAGCAGATGAACGGCCCAACATGAGGGCAGCAGTATTGAAGACCCTCACACACCAAATGAGCCAACAACCAAGAGAAAAGCACATACAGGAGTGGTGATATGAAATCTCACCATCCTGAAGAATCATATATGAAAGTGCAAAATCACAGTGGTGCTCCAGCATGACTGAAACGAAAAATATATATACACACACACACCACACATATACAGATGTATAAACCATAGTCTATGGAACCTCAGAAGGATGAAAAGCAAAGTTATTATCCACAAGATTTGTACTTAGGTGAATACATCAAAACATTTTGTGCTACCAATTGTGATCTATCATCTAAAGAAACCACTTATATTGTGATTGTTGTACCAGACTTATACGGGGAGGTCACTGGACTGGTTCTGGTCCAGTATTCCACTGGAACTTGGCTTTTCATCCTTCTGAAATAAATCACCTAAGCTGACCTCAATGTGTGTGGGGGAGGGTGGAAGGGAGGTAGAACTGAACCAAATATTGAAGACCATTCAATTGTACTGCTTCAGACAAGAATATTTACCATTTTCAAATGAAAGCAAAGAACAGATTATAACTGATGAATTTTATTTTTACTTCCAATACGATAGAAAGAGGTTTTCTACCAAAAATTGTGTGACAAAGATGTTTTTAATCCACCCCACCACCACTGAAAAGATGGTAGAAATGATGTTACATTACCAAAGCTAATAGAAATAGTTTGTTGTTTTTCATACCAAAGACAGTAGAAATACATGATTTTACTATGAAAAATGGTTATCAATAAATGATTTTCTATCAATAGATGAGCTTCTAATGGGATTTCTTCTTCATATGTACCAAACATGGTAGAAATAACTTGGTTATTTTTCTATCAAAGACAGCAGATTTTGATGGGGTTTTCTTTTTCCAACCAAGCATAGCAGAAATAATCGTTCATGTTTTTTGTTTTTTACAAAAGATTTTAGAAATAAATGGTTTTATACAAAAGATGATGGATTTTTCTGCTAAAGATGGCAGATCTAAAACACAGTTTTTAAATTTTAAATCAATTTAATTCTAATTTTCCAATTTCTTTTTCCACTTTACAAACCAGTGTTTCCCCAAAACAGTATTTTTTTCAGATGGTAACCCTGACATATATTCTCTATGGAAATATTTATTCAAATTTTTGTTGTTTATTATTTTTGTAATTCATATTTAGTAATTAAATCATTTGTAATCTTATATATTATAATATATATATATATATATATATAAAATATATATATAAGTACTCATAAAAGTTATAATTTGATTAATAATCAACCAGATAATGAAGTGAAAATAAAATCAATAACATTTGACATTCTAAAACAACCCAACATTTATGTAATTAATGACTTACAGAATATATGCCAAGTATTTATAATTTTTCATATTGAATCAGACAGATGGTACAGAATTTGACACAATGAATTTTATTTTTTACTTTGGCAACGGGGCCAATTGTTGCAAGGGACGGGTACATAGTTGATTGAACCCACACCCCCAGTACATATGACTGGTACTTATTTTATCAACCTCCCCAGGAGGGCTGAAAGGCAAAGTTGGTTCTGGCGGGATTTAAAATCAGAATGTAGAGGGGATGAAACTAAATACCGTATCTGTCAACTTACTGAGCTCTTTGACAAATAAAAATAGTTAAAAATAATAATAAATAAAAAAAAAGATAATGTTAAATTTTGAAGAAATGCAACTTCGAATGAGTGCTGCCTTTTTGATAATTAATTATTATTACTATTATTTATAGTAGTAGAAGTAATATTAGTAGTCCAAGATTTTGGGAGCATTTTTCTTTTTCGGTTAAATAGAACTTAATGAAGTAAAATGGTTTTGTATACATTTAGGATGGTTTGAGATATCATACAAAAAAAAATTAAAATTTATATAATTAAAACACGTTTGAAAAATAAATGAAAACTAAAAGTGATACAATACAAAATTTTAAAAAATAAAAACACACACACACACACACATACATATCTTACTATAGAATTTGTTAATATCAACAAGATAACTTTACACCTACAATGCTAATTTTGCTTTAATGACCATATAAAATAAAATTATTCTCAGAAATGCTATAAAGAAATTTAATGAGAAAGAGAGACAGTATAAAATAAGAGAATAATTTTAAGAATGTTCTAAGAAAAGAAACCGATCTAGACCTCCACTAGTGTTTGCTGAGGTCTCCTGGACAAAAACATTCTTGAAATAACACTGGCTCTGCTGTGTCTTAGTGAAGACAGAGCCATCTATAATTTCCTGGGGGTAGTTAAATTAGCAGTTTCAAATTTCATTACCCACTCTAAGAAACGATGGAGGAGGATGTATGTATCTTTCTCTCACACAGCCTCCACATTTCATTCAGGTTTGGTCACTGTCTGAAAGGCTGTTGTACTGTCTCAAAAGCCACACACCCACATGCCATTATCTTATCAATTTTCTTAGTTTGCGTTTTATCTTCTTTATTAAACTTTGAACTTCAAATTCTAATATTTGCAATAAACAAGATATATATATCATGTTTATTGCAAACTAAAGAGTTAATCTTCCTGTGACAGGTAACCCTGGAAATATTCTTTTGCGAGCATAGGTTATATCAGGAAATACAGTATACGTACAATAATTATAATTTCACTTTTATCAAATTTCTTGGTGCTTCTACAAAATGAAATGAATACTAATTTTCAAAAGAAAAATATTTGTTACTATAAAATGAAGTTTAAAAAAAAAGCAACAAATTCTCATTTGTATAACTCCTCTCCAGCCACCAAGCCTATTATGTGCTCTCATCCAAGCACCTCTAATGTTAACTTTCTCTGTATCTCTCTTTTACTATCTCTATATAATGTAAAGTGTGACTATCAGCTATAATTATATAAGGACAACAAGATAAGAATATCAATAGATATGTGCATTTCTCTCTCCTACTTTACAATGCCATTCCAACAACACCATTTCCAGGTGGAGGAAGTGAAAGTATGCTAGTTCTCATTAAGCCTGCAATGTCATTATGCTACTGCTCAATATCGGACTACAGAATTGTCCTGAAATCTCAAAATTCCATTTCACATTATGATATTAGAAATAACTTTGCTAAGAGCACGGAAGTTGTCATGTCTTGTCATTACTAACAAAGTGTGACCATAGTCAAGACATTGAGCAATGATTGGTCAACTAATTTCATGTGAGCAGCAGCACTATAAACTGGCAAGGCAACGTTCAAAACCTCTTGTAGGCCTAGAGAAATCCAAGGGGAGGGGTATATGTGGAAAAATTAAACATTCACACATATTTCTTCCTGGAGCTCCACTAAAGACAATGATCTAGTAGTGTTAGTCAACTAACTCTGACACTTAACACCAGCCTTACTAATCCTTTCTAAATATAACCACATGCACACGCACACCCACACAAATCTTGGGTTGTCTGACTATTGACAATCAAAATTCTGCACGAAGAACTTTTTTAAAAAACAAAAATGTTTTCACCCCACAACCAACAGAAAATAAATGGACTACAGAAATAAAATTAGATTTAAAAAAAGGAAAAAACACAATAATCCATTTCAAATGCAAAACGTGAAATTAAAAATTAAACAAAAAAATATTTAAAATAAAACAAACAAAATCAACAAGAATCATATATATTGTATGAATTATTTTAGTATTTTAATAAAACTGCAAATGATAATGATTGCAGGAAGGGGGGAGAGAAAAAAAATTGAAAATAATAAAAATGAATAGAAGATTTGATTTATGTTGTCATGAAGTTGTTGGAACAAATCTATGTTGAGATATATCAAGTAATGAACGTTAATGAGTGAAAAAATAATATCTATTCTGTCCCAGCATTCTCTTCCTTGGAACTTTCTTCATTAGCTTTCTCCTCTTCTTTCACGTCTTCATCTGCTTCTTCTGCTTTAGAATCGTCATTTTCCTTCTCGTGTTCATCGTTTTCTTTCACTTCACCATCAGCAGTTTCTTCCTTGGCCCCGTCTTCAGCGGCAGCTTCCTCCTTGTCAACGGCTTCTGCATCTTCAGCCTTTGCTTCGTCAGCCTTCTCACCATCAGCCTTTACTTCATCAGCGACGGCAGGTGCAGTATCTCCTCCCGAGGCAGCTTTCTTCTCCTTCCGTCCTGGCTTGGCCGCAGGCTTTGTTTCCTGAAAGCAAAAAGGAATATACAAAAACTGAATATTTATACTATATATATATATATATACTCTGGCTTACATAACCGTATGTCTAACGGTTCCTGATCCTCATGTCTGCCTGTCCCCGGTGCCCATCTGACTATGACTTCCCAGCCCATATGTCTGCCTCCACCCCCAGCCTATTTGTTCCTGGTCTTTTATCTGTTTTGCCCCTGCTCTATATGTCCGTCTGTCTACCAATAGCCTGTGTGGTGCCACGTAAAAGCGCCGAGAGTCCGATGCCAGTGGCACGTTAAAAGCACCCAGCACACACTGTAATGTGGTTGGCGTTAGGAAGGGCATCCAGCCCCCGTCAAACCACCCAACCCATGCTAGCATGGAAAACAGATGTTAAAGGAGGATGATGATGATGATGATGATACACACACAAGAGGTTCCAGTTTATAAATGAGAGGAAGAAGTAGCTAATATAAAAAGCAAAATATAAACATTTTTTTATACCATAGAGAGTGCTCTCTGATACAACTAAGTGATTGAAAATTGTGCATATAGGTGTAGACATGGCTGTGTGGTAAGAAGTTTGCTCCTCAACCACATGGTTTCAGGTTCAGTCCCACTGCATGGCACCTTGGGCAAGTGTCTTCTACCATAGCATTGGGCCAACCAAAGCCTTTGGACTGGATTTGATAGAAGGAAACTGGAAGCCTGTTATATGTGTGTGTGTGTGTGTGTGTGTATGTATGTATGTACATTTTAGAGTCACTGTCAGTCCTTCCCAATATTCTGCAAAGACATGTCTGGCCATAGGGAAATATTACCTTGCTTGTAAAAAGGTGAGGGTTGGTAACAGACAGGGCATCCCTGCCACAATAAACTCCAGTCAACCCATGCCAGCATGCATGGAGGACAGACATTAAATAAGGATGACTAGATAAATTTTTCATGTTTATTATTGGTAAGAGTAAACCAAATATAATTGCATATCTAGATGTAAAGCTGGGTTTAAACAGCCTTTTTGTAGGCAGTACACACTAATAGCCAGAGAATTCTCAATCTCCTGATATGTGGTATAGTTGACAGTGGGAGGGGGGATTACATAAAACTTTAGGTTTCGATATACAAACACACAAAAAATTATATAAAAAATAATCACAATTTATAGAAGAAACACTACAACTTGTAACACAGCCAACAGCAAAGATCAAACAGATATCATACCTAAAATTGGTCGTTATATCAAACTGTCTCACACAAGACTAAACAAAGTTGATATGAATTGATTTTCCAACATAATCACTGCTGGCAAGTATTTGTAACTATGATACATTGATGAAGCTTGTATGAGTCTGAACAGGTAACAGACAATACATCTACAAGGTGGGGCAAAACACCACATGTAAGAATGAAATGACCCAGCTATAGTAGGGAAAATAATATATTGGATAATGCAGTTCTAGACATACTTCTAAAAATTCATGATGGTCATGGACAGAATAGCTTCGATCATAGGTCTGTTCAATGAAAGCTAATCTAGAGTTAGGCAACATTAAGAGTTCCAGGCAAGTAAAATAAATTTAAAAGAAAACATCTCAGTGGCAGAGTACCAAACTGAAGACTAACTGACAGTTTTGCAGTCGATGAGGATGAGATTAAATAAATATACATGTATTTATTATTAATGTATTCGTCAACCCCGAAATGAAAGGCGAAGGAACAAGTATAGTAAGGAATTTATTCCAATGCGCTAATGATTTTGCCAGCTAAGTACAGACACCAGGGTTTTAGTTGACTATAAAGTGACTCTGGTACTCGACTGATACTTTATTTTATTAACTTAGGAGAGTGATAAAAGAAAAGTTGGCTTTGACAGGATTTGAACTAAGAAAATAGAGAGGTGGAATACTGCAAAACCTGTTTTTCTAACAATCTAACAATACTGTCAATCTAGTCCTCAACTTCTTTTATTGACTTGTTTCTAATTTAGGCTGGCCAGAAATCTTGAGAGGACTGGATTAGCCAAAAGCTACCAACCTCAGTACTTGACTAGCACTTTATTTTATCAATGCTAAAAAGATGAAGGGCAAAGTTGACCTCAAAACATATAGAGCCAGAAGAAATGCCACAAAGCAGTTTGTTCCAGGCTCTAATAATTCTGCCAGAATGCTAAGGGACATAACTCAATATTGCAAAGTATTTCAATCTATCACTGCTAATTATAATACTTACTACTACATTGACATAAGGCCATATATTTGTCGAAGACAAGGAACAGTTAATTACACTGACTCCAGTACTTGACTAGTACTATATTTTATCAAGCTCAGAAGACTGAAAGCGAAGTTGATCTGGGCAAAATTTAAACTCAGTATACAAGCCAAATGGGACTTATAGAAATGTTGTCTTATAAATGCTTTTATTCCTATTTTAATGCATAAATTTATAGCTCTTAATAACTGTTTCAGTGTGTTAAAATCTTTGATTAGATCTAGTTTTGTCCCATAGTTAGGGGTTGTGTAAAGTGAAACACTAGAACACATACATGAAGGTAAGTAGACTATATTTTCTAAATTTGGCGATTCTGAAGAGAAGATATAAAATTTTACCACAGTACAAGATTGATACTATGGCAATTACATCAAGATTTGAATGCAAAATAATTCAACTTAAATACAAGGAATTTAACCCTTTTGATACCAACCTACCCGAGACCACCCTTGGTTCTATGGTATAAACTTCCTATTTTTAAACTAAAACCTTCCATAGAAGTTTCATGTTAAATTTATGTCAAAACACCAGTTTAATAATGACAAGCTATTTTACTCAACTTTTCATTTATTTGAAACAAAGGGAGTGTATTTTAACAGAAATATAATAATGAAAGAGCTAAGTGACAGTAAAGGGATATAATGTGAACTATAGGGGCATAAAATAATAATTTGTAATTACCTAAACATTTAACCCTTTTGATACCAACCCACCTGAGACCAGGACCTTCCTGTCTTAAAGTGATCTAAGTTAATATATGTCCAACACACAAGCCTTTCGATACCAATCCGTCCGGCCCATCCAGCCCAAAACTTTTTTTGTTCAAAATACCAACGCGGCTGTGAAAAACCATTCATATTTAAATGTGAATTTGAGCGCAAATCTCGTTAGTACATTCGTGAAAATACAGTGATTTCAATTTGTAAATAATCAAGTTACAGTATCCGACATTATTTGACGTGATATCTGAGCTCTACGAATTTTGGAAGATTTTTTCCAACTTTTAAAATGGATAACAGTTTCAAGTTATTAAGCAGTGAATCTGAATTTGAGGGCTTTTCAACAGACGATATGGAGAAATCGAGCAAATGTATGAGTGAACAACAAAAGCACATGGTGCAAGAAAATGAATCCTATATTTCTATATCGGAAACTGAAAGCAATTCTGAAGGAAACTCCAATAGCAACAGCAAATCTATACCCAAATGGAGTAAGAATTTAAAAACTATGTTTGTAAATGATTTTTCAGAGAGACTAGAGCTACACAGTCTTTCTCAGGAATCGAAGCCATTAGACATCTTTTAAAAATTTTTTCCAGTAAGCTTTTTTAAAGCGATTATGGTGGAAACCAAATGTTATGCAGAAAGTAAACAAACTGAAAAAAAAAAAGATATCTTGTGGTTTCCCCCAAGTGTAAAAGAAATGCAAGCATTTTTTGCCATAAATATTATTATAGGTATAAAGAAATTACCCAGAATTACAAATTACTGGAGTAATCAAGAACCTTTTGGAGACCAGTACATTTCCAATAT
>JAOPUL010001697.1:46922305-46942344 GCA_027564515.1 Octopus rubescens
GAGACAGACGCACATTTTTTGCGTCCTGCGAAACTCCGAGTAATTACGGATGCAGATCAAACTGTTTAAATATAATACATATATATATACAGAGATATGACAGAAGTAAATGGACACCTCATAAAACATCGTTTTATGTCAATTTTGACTTGAAATAGTTTATAATTTTTAGTGATTGACATTTTTATGTTTCAGGTTCTATATGTGACTTTAATTATGCCACATACAAAGGAAGCTTTGGAGCTGTCTGAATTTCAAAGAGGCTGTATTGTGGGTCAATCTGAAGATGGACTTAGTCTGTGTAAAATCGCAGAAAACCTTGGGATCCCACTTTCTACGTGCAATTCAGCTGAGAGGGAGTCCACATCACCTCACCCAGGGCCCTCTGACAAGACCCTTCGCTTTGTAAAGAGAAGTGTGGAGGATAATCCTTGTTACAAGGCCTCTGACATAGCAGAACAAGTTGATGTCAGTCCCATAACAACTGTCAGGTATCTACACAAATGTGGCTACTTTGGCCGAGCAGCAAGAAGAAAGCCACTTCTTCAACGAGCCAATATCAAGCGGAGAAAAGATTGGGCCAGTGAGATGAAGAGGCCACTAGTATTTTGGGACAGTCATTCTCTAATGAGTCTAGATTTGCTGTATTTTCTGATAGTGGTCGAGTGTGGGTCTAGCGACTCTGTGATCAAGAATTAGACGTGAAAAGATTACAGCCAACAGTGAAACATGGCGGCTAATCTGTAATGGCCTAGGGAGCAATGGTCGATAAGAGCTGGTGTATTGTGAGGGAAACAAACTCAGATAAATATGTGTCCATATTGCAGAAAGGACTCCTTCCAATCTTCTCCAGTGGTGAAATGATGAAAGAAGATCCCAGATTGGTTGGAAGAGAATTGCATTAAAAATCTTCCATGGCCAAGCCTGTCACAGGATATGAACCCCATTGAACACTGGGGCATAATGGAAACACTTCATAAAAAGAATGAGAAAGCATCCTCAAAGCAAGATCTTTGGAGATTACTGCATGAAACTTGGTAAGAAAATCCTCAAGAGAATTTTCGTCACATCTGATCAGTAGCATGCCTAATAGTGTCCTTGCATTGGAAAATGCAAAGGGCATGTCTACTAAATATTAGATATTCACATTATAATAATAAATAATTTGATTGTATAATTCCAGATTTAAATAAATAATGAGTAATGGGTGTCTATTTACTTCTGTCATGTCTGTGTACACCACGTATTATATATCATCATCCTTTAACGTCCGTTTTTCATTATTGGCATAGGTTGGACTTATATATACATATATGCTATGTATTGTGTGTGTGTGTCTCTTTTAGTCAATTACTATTTGTAACTAGTAAATGAAAACTTGAATAAAATATTCCATTCCTGATTCCCTTTAAATACCGGAAGCTGTGCTGTGCTGGACTACATTGTATATCATGGTGACACTACTTACCCGTGGTTCAACCGAACCGAAATAAACCTTCAACGGCCAAAGTCATCACTGACTAACGTTAGCAAAATACAGCCAGCTGTAGAAAGAAAATATGTGCTTCATAGTAGAGGTCAAACACTGTCAGTTGGTCAGCATGAAAGTCATGCGATTTAACATTGCAAACATTGTCATAACATCTCAAGTGTTTAGAAAGGGGCTACATTACAATTCTTTTTTTTTTTTTAAACACTTGGGAGATTATTGAGGAACTTCAAATTCTTGCTAATCAAAAGTAAACACTTCCTCCCCATCACACTCCACTCCACACACATTCCCAGCATTCAGAGTAATAGCAACAATGGAACCCATGGAACCCAATGAAGTTCTCTAGTATATCATAGAAAAGAACTGTTTTACTCCTTAAATCCATCAGTCAGGATCAGGATGATCTGTAGAATGACCCAACACACAACTTCTGGCAGTTCAACTGCTCGTTATCAAAAGATAAGGAGTTTTGATGGTTGTCATCGTCATCATCATAAGGTAAATAAGCTGATGTGTGTGTGTGTGTGTGTGTGTATATACACACACACACACATGTATTTGTTTTATGCTTTTCCATGCAAGCAGGGGTTAAACGAATTTATTATTAAGCCATTGTTTTACAGCGGGATGGATGGCCTTGTTGTTGCTTATTCATACACATTTTTCAAGTAAGGAATCTCTTATTTCACACACCTTTGAAGGTGTGAAGCAAGTGGATGATTTGTTGGTAGAAGTAACAACACCATCACTGCAGGGAATGACTTTCATAGATTGCTAAGTAAACAAACACACACACACACACACATATATTGGACTTCTTTCAGTATCCATCTAACAAATTCACTCACAAAACTTTGGTTGGCCTGGGGCTATTAAGTAGAACACACTTGTCCAAGGTACCGAATCCCAAACCATGTGGCTGTGAAGGGAACTTCCAAAAACCACACAGCCATGCCCAGGCCTTTATAAAGAAGAAAGAATATAACCTGATGGAGAAGTATGGATATAGATAAAAGGCCACGGTGGGGTGGGGGGATAGGAAAAAACAAAATTAAAATAAGCATACTGACCATCATCTTCAGTGATACCAAGACGTTTGAAGCTGCTGGTGCGTCTATGTTTACTTTCTTTTGACTTGTCAGCTTCATTCTCCTGGAAACAGACACACGGGTGTTAGTTAACATAAGTAGTGGCAGAAAATTAATAATAGAAAATAGCTTCAAATTTTGTGACAAGGTCTGCAATTTTAAGGGATGGGGTAAGTTGATTATATTAACTTTAGCAATTGACCAGTACCCTATTTTATCAACCCTGGACGGTTGAAAGATAAAGCTGATCTCGGTGGTATTTGAACTCAGAACATAAAGAGCCAGAAGAAATGCCACTAAGCATTTTGTTCAATGCTCTAACGCTTCTGCCAGCACAAAGTCTGAGTAATAATAAAGATAACTGTTTCTACCATAAGTACAAAGGCTTGGAATTTTGCGAGGAGGTTAGTGGATTCAATTAAGCCCAGTATTAAACTGGTATATTATTATATTGACCCTGGAAGGATGAAAGGCAAACTTGGACCTCAGTGGGACTTGGTCTCAGACCAGAAAAAGCCAGAAATACCACAAGGCATTTTTTCTCCCAATGCTCAAAAGATTCTGCCAATCCATAAGGCCTAAAATTTTGAGAGAGAGAGCGCAATTGACTAATGACAAGGGTCACTATAGCACCAGTATTTATTTTATTGACCCTGGAGGATGAAAAGCAAAGTTAATCTTGGCAAGATTTGAACTCAAAATGTAAAAAGACCCAGAACAAATAATAATAATGTTTTCAAATTTTGGCACATTGCCAGTAATTTCAGGGGAGGGGGTAAGTTGATTACATCAACCCCAATGCTTAACTGGTACTTATTTTATCGACCCCGAAAGGATGAAAAGCAAAGTCGACCTCGGCAGAATTTTAATTCAGGCTGTTAAGACAAATGAAATGCCGCTAAGCCTTTTGTCCAGCGTGCTAACGATTCTGCCACCTTGTCGTCTTGCAGAACAAATAATAATGATGATGATTTCAACCATAATCACATGTCCACATATTGATGGAAGGCAGTCAATTACATTAACTTGACTGGCTCTAATTTCACTGATTCAAGAAGGATGAAAGGCAATGTTGATACCAAACTCAGAATGTAATGGAATATAATTGGCAAGACATTCAATCCAATACTTTATAATGATTTTCTTTTATTGGCATAAGGCTACAAATTTAAACTGGCCATATCTGTCTCAAATACTCAACCTCTTTTATATTCAAACTGGCCAGATCCTGTATATCACACCTACCCTACAATGTCATTTTGAAAATATACAATCACATCATTGGAATTTCAATGCTACAAGATGATAATTGATTAGTTGTAAATAATATAAATAAATAAGGATTACATTTGACAGAGTAATGCAAATGCTAAAGGGTTATGACAAAAGGATAATATTTAACTGAATTCATCTCAACACATGACTGATACTGATTCCATTGCTCCACCCAAGCTATTATTCTTGTTGACTTTGGCAGGAACAACTCAAAACTTCAGCTATCAATAGTTTCTGCCATCACCAGCACTACATCATCATTTAACGTCCGTTTTTCCATCAGAAAAAAAAACACATGGAATAGCCACACCAGATATCCCAGCACATGTAATCAGAAGGCCATGCTAGATACCCAATAGCCACACCCAATATTCCAACATTACATCTGATCAGATAGCCACCCCAGATACCCAGTAAACTCACTACTATCACATAACCAAACCAGACAGCCTACTGTTACCACATCTAATCAGATGGTGGCTACCCAAATAACCACTACTCCCCACCACCACCACCACCACCACCCACAATCCACCATACATGCAATAGTTACAATGTTGTCCATACTTGGTTATTAGCCGCCATCTTCATCTTCTTGTCAACTGGTTCGTTGTCTGTCTTCACTTTATTTTCCATATCAATTACTTTGTCATTCACATTGTCCGCATTTTCTTCCTGAAAGCACAAGGAAAAATAATAAATTAACCATTTATAAAGTTCGGTTACATTAGCTGAGATTGTCAATATCCCCCACTCCATATTCCAGTACAAAAATCAAACAATGTTAACGCAGTCCAGGGAAAAATTGAAAAGACATTAGTGCCAGAAATGTGACACCAACAAATCCAAGTTTCTTTGGTGACACTAACACCACTAATAATGGTTTCAAATTTTGGCAGAAGGCCAGCAATTTAAGGGGAGAGGGAGGCAAGTTGATTACATCGACCATAATACTCCACTGGTACTTGTTTTATTGACCCCAAAAGGATGAAAGGTAAGAACTTGAATTTAGAACGTAAAGACTGACGAAACGCCACTAAGCATTTTGCCTGGCATGTTAACAATTCTGCCAGCTTGCCGCCTTACTTACTACACCACCACCAATAATAACAATTCTTTCTAATTTTTGGCAAAAGGCCAGAAATTTAGGGAAGCAGTTAGTTGATTACATAGACCCAAGTACTTACTGGGACCCCATTTTATCAACCACCACCCCACTCCTAAAGGATGAAAAGACAAAATTGAACTCAGCATATTAAGACCAGAAACAAATACTGCAAAGCAACACTAACAATCCTGTCAATTCATTGCATTACTACTACTACTACTGATAACACCAAAAATAATGGGTTCAAATTTTGGCACAGGGTCAGCAATTTCGGAGGAGGGTTAAGTTGATTACATTGACCCCAGTACTCAACTGGTACTTATTTTATTGACCCAAAAAGGATGAAAGGCAATTAAGACTGACGAAATACTACTAGGCATTTTGCCTGGCTTACTAACGCTTCTGCCAGCTCATCGCCTTAATAATAATAATAATAATGGTTTCAAATTTTGGTATAAGCCTAAATTTTGGGGGAGGGGTCAAGTCAATTACATCGACCCTAGTGCTCAACTGGTACTTTATTTTATTGACTTCAAAATAATGTGAAAGGCAAAGTTGACCTCAGCAGAATTAGAACTCGGAACATAACAAACCATAAGAAATACCACTAAACCATAATAATGGTTTCTTATTTAGACAGAAGGCCAGCAGTTTTCAGGGGAGGAGGAAAGTTAGTTTATATTATAGACCCCGGTACTTAAATTGTATTGTATTTTATCGACCCCCCAGATCGATGAAAGGCAAAATTGACTTCAACAGGATTTGAAAGTAAAGAGCTGGAACTAATGTCAGGGTGATACTATTTTTTATTGCTATTTAAGTCATCAATCTTGAAGAGACAGAATGTGAATACTGGACATAAAGGATGAAGCTTGGAGTAAAGAGAAGTTTATTGCAATATTGGGCACTATGAGAAAAAATACAGAGATTATGATGCTAGAGTTACTGACCAACATAGTTAATCTTTACTACAACAACCCCTGACTGATAACCAACACATTCCACTTTTTCATGGGTCAGTGATAAGAAGGAGTGACCAGCTGTAATAACAACTGCTCAATAAAAACAAACTATCCAGGTTAGTGTAAACTATTGTCTGTGAAACAGTGTTTAAAATAAATGGTATTTTCTGAAGTATCTACTTTATCTTTTTATGGTTTTTCTCCTTTACATAGTTCTGAGCAGTTTACTGCTGCCCTTTTCCAACGTATCATATTTCCATTGCCTAGATTTCAACTCTCAACAAAATTAAACAAATAAAACTTGTTTCTATTGCAGAGTTTCGACATTCTTAACCCATCTACCACCATCTCATGGTGATTATTAGCCAGAGAGGAAAGGACAGGGAGTATATAACATCCCCGTTTCTTGGAAATAGTAGCCTATTCATGTTCATGACAGCTCCAACAAATGGATGAAGCTTCAGTGATTGCCAAAGCCAAATTGAGAGATAATTAAAACTGGCATAACAGAAATGAATTTATTCATAGAAGTTTTAAAAAGAAAATATAAAATGGAAAATTTAAGATTATCTTTAATTAGACAACTTAACACCATACCCATGTGGATCTGGAAATTCTTAAAGCTAATTTGCTTTTATAAAATCTTTCCATGGAGCGGAAGAAGGAATTGAGAGAGAGAAAAAAAACCCACTCAAATATGTCCTCCAAGAAATTTCTAAAATGGTTAGTGGCCTTTGTCAATCCCACCTCTAACCAGTAAATGAGAGTTTATATCATTCAGTTTTGATCTTGTTTCAAAGTCACTTACAAAACACCTGACGTTTCATTTCTCACATGTCTATCTCATTGACAAAAAATACAATATTTGGCAAATCACTATTGCTCCCCACTCCCCAACACACACCTAAACATGTTTTGCAACATCCCATCTTTTCAAATTTCTTCCTGTTATTTTAACAATTTCCACACACACAAACATAATTTTTACATGTTAAATAAATGTTCCTAAAACTGTTCTAACAATGCCATATCAACAGAATTTTAAATATTGAAAATCTATAATGAATTATTTCTTGCTTTACTTCATTACAGAAAGTGCTAAAACAGATTTAGATAAAATTTCTAAAAGGGTTAGCAGATTGTGATGTAAGGGAACCACTGCAGACTGCCTATGAAAGAGACAAATTAGTTGAGTGAAGTTCAATCCTCCAGACTATATTACCTACAGGAGAGATTAATTAAATTCAGCACTACAAATGGACATGCCGTGTGAATTCTACAGTGCTACTATAGTTGATTAGAGTGAGAGTTGTTCTTATAGTGTGGTATATATTTGCGACTAAGTAGACTGAGTCATTAGACAGTCTCACATAAACCACTGACCTCTCAACTATCCACTCAGCCACTTGTGTTTTTAAACTGCATGAAGAAAGTGGACAAAAAGCACAAATTAGGACAGGTGAGAAGATGAGTTAGAACAGTTAAGATGGGGGTGAGAGGAACCATTAAGTCAGTGACAGGGATAAGGGGCACATAAATTTTCATATACAGGTAATTTAAATGAGTTTCTGTAAAAGTAGGAAGAGAGATCAATCTACCCCTATATATGATGCTGTTCTACCTTTCATTTCGAGAAAATGTATTGAATGTACTGCATCAAGGTACACAACAAAATAATTACCAAGGGAATGAACTCATATCTATGAACAGCTGGGTCAAATATCTTCACTCAAACATTCATTTAATTCACACTAACATTACAAATGGTGAGTAAAAGAAACGTTGCAAAATGCAAAAGCTCAATTGTGTTGACGTCTGCTGTCATCCATGCAACTTTTTAGTGCTGAGAATGGTAGGACATACAGACAGCTTGATCAAGGAAATGTGTACAGTTGGCAACAAGTTTTTTTAAAAACAAGCTGTCCACATAAACTGAAGGGGGGGGGGATCAAGATAAAATGTTTTTTGTTTCTCTTATAAAGTGAGGTAAAAATAGAAAGGTGACTTGACCCCTGTTTAATAACTGGTACTGTATTTCATAATCAAACTAGCCTCTTGTAGGATTTGACCTCAAGAAAGCAAACAAAAGATGAAGAGAATAGTTTTAGCTTTTTTTTTATAAATACTATTGGCATCAATTCCAGCAAAATAAATTAGATTCTTTCTGAGCAAAAAAGACCGATTTCTAAACTAAATAGATCCAGCCTCTAGCTAACCAAAAAATAAAACTGAACATCAGTTGTATTATAAACCATAGTTGTATAATAAACCTTACCTCATTCAAAAATGTTATGAGCTGACACTACTTATTCAGATTAAGTAGGTTCAGACTAAACAAATCTAGTTCATAGCTTTATGATTCAATTCCCAGCTAAATAGATAGACCCAGCTCCAACTAAATTAGATTACCACTGAACCCAAGTGGATATCCAATACCACCACCACCACTATCATTACTATATAGATCTATTGCAGATAATTCTTGATAAAGTCCTTAGCTAAGCAAAAAGAAAAACTTAAGACCAGATCCAATGTCAAACAAAACAAATTTTGAAATTTATGACTGGTGGAGGGTGGAGAGGAATAAAGTTGAGAGTAAAGAAAACCCCAGTTAAAAATAAATAAATAAATAAACGAAACTTTTGGTCCATTTAGATTTCAAGGGAGAGAAATCATCTTGCCAGAAAGTACTATTTATTTACTCATTTTCTTAAAAATAAAGTACTACTCTGCTGATTTAAATAGGTACAAAGTTGTTATGATGATCTTTTCTTTTTTCTTTCCCCCATTGGAACAAAGCCACAGTCTATTACAGGTAGCTATTTCTTTGACCACAGAACGTAAATGCTTGATTAAAATGCCAGGCATTTTAATTTTAGCCCAACAGGCTATTTAATCCACTAAAGAATTATTATCATTAAGGTTGTTGTTGAATGGCAAAAATGTGAGAGTTTTTGTTCTGAAGACATGGTGAAAAAATAACACTGTGAATTGAAACAATTGATTACACTCACCACCACAAAGAATTTGTGACAGGTTTTAAATTAGAAATCATTATTATAGTAAATAAACTTGATTTAACCCTTTTGCTAGCATATTTCTGTGAAAACAGACTGTCCCCCTTTCCCTAATTAATCTTGAAAATAAAGAATTTAGTAATATAACCTCATTGTTAAGCTAGTATTTGGAACAAACATAAAATTTTGATGGAAGCTTTTAATTTAAATCACTTTAAACCAATGTATCATAGAACAAGGGGCAACTTGAGATGGACTCGTATCAAAGGGGGTTAAGTATGCAATAACTAAAGTCAAGTGACTATGTGTGAGAAGCATGAATGTCACACAATCTGACTACTTCTGAAAGTAAACTATGTTGAAGTAAGGATACGTCTTTAATACTAATTACACTAATGATTAAGTAGATTTGTTATTATTATGTAGAACCAGGTCAGCCTTGATTAAACAACAGGCATGTAATTAAGTGAAGTTAAAAGTAATGGAAGCAAAGAAGCACAAAGGGTTGTTGTCAGGTATTCTGATTGGTCCTTATAAATGTTTAGACATACACACATGTAAATAATAATATATATCTAGTAGTAATCAGAATAATTTGTGTCAAAGCAGTAATGGAAGAATATCCAAGTAGAAAACAAAGGGGAATAATTTAACGTTTTGGACAGTGGCCTTTCATCAAAAACAAGAAAAACACCCCCAATTCTTCCATTTACCATACTACTTTTACTATAACTATTTTTATATTTTCATTTTTTTCCCTTCTCTTTCTCTGTTCTAGATACGTGTCCAAACATTGAACTCTCCACTGTTCTTTCCTCGATGTTCACTGTTGTTGCTTTTCTCATGACTGCTTGGATATATTTGATATAATATTCTCAACTTTGCTGTTATACCTCCAGGCACCTAAAGAAGGCCGGAGAGTACAGTACAACAGTCAAAACAGTGTGAGTATAACAACCATGATGAAGACACTAATTCAAATACAACTGTATAATAATGATAATTCCTGATCACAAACATTCAGTAAAAATTGAATATATATGTAAATATACATATGCACATATATATGACAGAGAGAAAGAGTACTGATAGAACATAGAGGACAGTTGGCTCAACAAATTCTGTTCCTATAACAGGGTGTTCAACCAGTTCTGTGAGTGAGAATTGGTTTCAACCAAGCGCGTTGCTTACAATAAACTCTTTAACTAGTTTTGTGACAGAAATAGTTGTAGAAGATAAACTACTAGACTATGTTAGCTTTGTTTAGCTAGCAGAAAGCAAGGTGTCAAAATGTTTAATGCTTGCAGACCCCTCCTAGACCAGTCAGATCAATATGATTGATGTTTAGTTCAAACTCATGGAGATCAATGGGGGTGGGGGTGTAGTACAGGTGTTCCAGTCATGGTGAAGAGAAATTGGATAAAGTATACACAAATCCTGAGGTGCTTGAGGTGAGGTGGTACACAGTGTGCTAGTTCAGAAGCAGAACCAATTGTAGTAACTATAGAAAGTGAAGAAACAATGACTGAGTCACTTATATAATGTGTTTGTAAGTGAAGCATTGCAATCAACAATATAGCTCTTCTCTTTCTTTTTTTATTATAAATAGATCTGATCTAGAATGCTTGTGTACACCTAGATATATAAGTGCTACTATAGTGTAAGGTGTACCTATGTCTTGTAGAGAGCTATCAGCATTTATGGTTAGAAAGAGAGGACCTATTTTTTAACAGGCAACCAGCTGACGGTTTGGGGCAGTGTTTCATTCAGCTGAGTCTGTGGCTAAGGCACAAAACCCCAGAACACTTAGCCATACAAAAATAGATACCAAAGGAGATAGGAAGTGATTTGTTAATGCTCTACAAGCAGGGTACCTCCTTATCAGACAAGTAAATGAGAGGTCAGTAGTTCATACCCTGAAAGCAATATTGCATTGTGCCCTTCAAATGGTCCCACTTATTTAACAGTTTCCCTATAAGGGCTGAATAGTTTGTCCCTTTTAAGGGATCAGTATCTAACTCAAACGTCATGAGATGAAGCAGCTCCTAGTCAGAATTTTAGTTTAGATAAACTTCATATATGACCCTTGAAGTAGGACATTTTCTGTCACCACAATTAGACAGAGGTAATTTAGATTAGGGTACCTAGGAGTGGATTTGAAATCATTACCAAGAAAGAGAATTCGGTTACTCAGATGAAATGAAGGAGAACCAAGAAGCCTCAGAAGAGGCTGTATTAATTGACGACCACTTTAATCTTTGCCAGCAGGCAAAACAAAACACGTTCAACATGATGATGGAAGATGCCAGTATTTGTGTACATGTGTATTTAGGATGTGGGGAGGGATTATTTTCAATTACCAGCTGGAGCTAATTTTATTCTTTTGTTTTTTAATTACTGATGTAGATAGATGTTATTGGAAGGTTATGATGAAGGTTACAAATTTGTGGGTGAGCCTCCATGATTTTGTAAGAAACCGATATTACTAATGATGATGATGATGGTGGTGGCAATGATGGAAATGATAATGATGTTGGTAGTGGTGGTGAGAAGAGCCTGAAGAAAAATACCAATGTCAAAATTCTGTTTGTGTATGTGCATATGCAGGTGTGCACATGCAAGCAAGTTAGGTGTTTGTGTGTGTGTGTACTCACATGTGGGCACTGAAGACAAACGAACTAAACAATGGTACTCAGAGAAGGTTAGGTGAGCTCACACAGTAACAAGAGTACTATTAAGAGATATAATAAACATGCGATTATAAACATCCTACACAGAGCAACAGATCTAACATGTTGTGTACACGTGTGTTGTACATAAATAGAGTAAACAAATGGTGTGTGTATATATATGAAAGCAATCTGAAAAACTAATGGAAACAATTTCCTTGATTAAACTGCAAGATCATTCTGCCTGTGTGGTTAAGAAGTTTGCTTTCCAACAATGTGGTCCAGGCAAGTGTCTTCTACTATATAGCCCCAAGCCACCCAAAACCTTGAGTGGATTTGGTAGATAGAAACTGAAAGAAGTCTGTTGTACACATGAGCGTGGTGTCCTCTTGTCTTGACATCACATAACAGTCATAAAGCACTAAAACTATCACAGAAGCAATGTCATTTGTTCCAAGTCTTCTGCAAAAAAATGTCTGACCAAGAGAAATATTACCTCAGTTGGAAATAAATGAGAGTTGATGAAGGGCAATTAACGATAAAAATATCTTGAAAAAGAGCACATTAAAACAAGATTGACATACAGAGTAGATTGTACTGGTTTGATTGACTGTACCAACAGGAAACTAAATATAGGGTACTGTATGTGTATACACTCTCACATACATATATATAAGCATACATTTTTTGTCTTTCTTTTACTAGCTTCATCCTGGTATTTTATTTTATTGATCGCTACTCGTTGAATGGTTAAGTTCTCTTCTTTTGATACAACACTGGCAAAATAAACAGACAAGCTTCTGCAGTTTCCAAGGAAATGCAGTTGGAGCCACATGGTTGCTTGTTAACCATACAGCCATGCTTGTGTCTCGTATATATATATATGTATGTACACACACAGAACAGAAGCATATGTATACAAACATATTTACAACAAAGAGATGTTTATACAAAAGCAAAGAAGTTCATACATGTGTGCATATATCATTGCACATACATAATACATATATTAGAGGATTGTATGTACACATTCACATACATCAAATGTATAAAATATTTTAAGCATTAATGCAATAAACACAGCTTCCTCCTTTCCTCTGTTAGTGATCAAAAGTAGCAGTCAGTTTGTGATCAGACAACTTAGTTGCCCCAGAGAAAATATAACACACCAAGGGAACTTCTATTAGCAGGACTTCCTCAATGTTACAATCAAACCTCTTTTAACTCCCCCCCCCCCATTCTCAACGCAATGGGGTTTCTAAGATTTAAACCATATGTCCTAACTTATCAATTTAATGACAGGCTGTTGTTTCATTTAAATTAACATACTGATACCACTGAGTCAAGGATTTATTTGTAGAGTCAACATCAGTATATGACTGGTACTTGAATGTTGAATTCAGTAAGATTTGAACTGGGAACTTGGACATCAATAAATACCACATGGTGTTGTTTACTCCTTCCCACAGATCTCAACATATTTGTGAATAACAATATTCCTAAGATAGGAAAAAGCCTACAAAGTAGGGTATAGTCAGTCATCTCAACCCAAATTTATTTTATTCATCTAAGAAAGATGAAAGGCAAAGTCAACCTAATGGGAGTGGGGTACTGAACTCAGACGGGATGGGTGCATCATCAAATACTGTCCTAATAACATCAATAGAGAATGATCGCTGCCAGTAAGTTAATCAAATAAGCACAAACTAAGACTGATAAGAATCATGGATGGGTTAATGGAAATGAACCAGACAAGTGCATTTAACTCTAAGATGAAACAAAGCTTTAATAGTTCCTGTTACTTCACGCAGTGAATCTCAAGCTGAGAGAGACCACCTCCACATCAATTGTATAAAATAACACTTTTTGTCAGGCTATAAAGGAGTATTGGACATGCAACTTGATCAAAACACTTTGTAGATAGTGAAGCACAAAGTAGGTGTTGTTTGGGATACTTCTAAATTTACTCTAAAATCTGCTGTCTGTGAGTGATACTTTTGATTGTGCTACATCTTGTACCTCTATTTGATGTGTGGTACTCTAACTGTGTGTAAAATGACTATCATAATATAAAAGTAGGCACTCCCCAGACATTACTTTTACAAGCTAAATGCTAATTAAGAATTAATTATGATTTAGGGAATACTGTGTTAGCTTTCTTTGTATATAACAGATGCATTATCTCAGAAATGTACACAATGTTTTAATGCTGACCACACTTGTGCCTATGTAGAGATAGAAATACAAGTATAAATATGTGAATATTTATACTTGTAAACATATAAAGTAATAGCCTTTGACTGTAAAGCCTATCATTTTTAAGTAACAAATAGTTGAGGTTGCAATTATACAACAGAAGGTTAATTTGAGTCAAAACCAAAACTACATACCTATCGGATATAAATATTACAAAATTCACCAATGATTTTATATTTATATAAATACATTCAACAAGTCACACATGCATGACTTGATAAAACAGCCATTTTGTCTCTACAAAATATTGCACACCGAATTAATGAAATTCTGAATTTCATGACAACCAGAAATGCAGATTTCATTTTTTTTTAATTATCTTAAATAAAATCGCCAGTATTCACTGCTCTTTTCTTTCTTTTTTTGTAGGAACAAGTTCCAATGAACCGACTGAGACTTCAGATAACAACAGCCTGTATGTAATGATTGCTGGTGTGTGCAATGGCACGTTCCACATTTTAGGCCTATCAAACATTGTCTTCCACCACTAGGTGGATATTCGTCTATAAGGAATTGCTTCCATTCACACTATTTTTATTGTAATGCACGTATTTCTGACAGACACAACTACACACATTGTTTGTAAGACTGCAACATGAGACACTAACATTAGTTGGTGGCTGTGTTGTACCCCCAATACCATAATTATTTAATAAAATCAATTTTTGTCAAAAAGAGTATCAATAGCTGAGCAATTAAATTTATCAGAAAACAATATAAATTAATAGCGACCTGGTTAAGGAGACTGACATGCTCTGGAGACCATGACCTACTTCTGAACCTGCAGCCTACTTCTCGCGACTGACCCAGTTTCTAGTCTAATGACCTTGTTTTTATTGTTAGTTGTAGTCATGTACTTCATTTGCATCGATACTGCCCTTGAGACTGAACCGTTGATACGATAAAACATCTCTCACATGTATTGTAGAGCAGTAAAATTGTGTTTTACCTCAACTCCATCTCGAGGACGAATGAATAGATGTTACTGCCAAGCAACTCGAAAGACCCCAGTTTTCGGTTACACAAAAATGCTGATAAAAATGTTTTCTCACATTGACTACAAGGCCTAACAGTTGTCGAGAGAAGGCGTCAAGTCGAATGACTGATAATTTTATTACACGGGAATGGGCAATGTAGAAGGAGAAAATATTGTTAGGCATTATAATCCGGCAGCCTACAATGTCTACTACCACTCCATCACCCTAACAACGTGATCAAAAATTAACAATGGCCTTGACAAACACACAGCTTGACTCCTCTTTACATCAGTGGCCGTGTGTACTACTTGAAGAAATGAAAACTGTTAGTTTTGGCGCCCAAGCTTTCTAATCTCTTTTTTTCCCCCCGTTGCCAGAATAAAGTAAATAATGGACGATATTTTAATGTATGACAACCTATTGGAAGAGAAATCGTACAACAAGCATATTATACAAGATATTAATACAAGAACTGGAACAATCACACCATTTTTCCAAAGTCAATTCCACATTTTCCAACACTAAAACGTAAAACAAGTGTTCTCATACATAGGTTTTTCAACACTAATATCTGTAATGGATACCAAGGAACATAATAGTATAGGCTACACTGAAACTGTTTCTATTTAAATATTTTCAGAACTCATAAGAATGATATAATCATAAATATTTATACATTTAAAAACATGGCACTATTTTGTGAAACAAAAGGTACATGTTTACGCAATTATGACGATCAGTACACCTGCCTTAGTACTCACACAATCTCTGCAACAAACACAGGTGCAAAAAACAAAACAAAAAAACATTGAAATATTCCTAAGAGATTACAAAATATCTCTCCTATGCTTACGAATATTCTATGATTAAAGGAGACAGTAAAATAGAGGAAATGTGTGTGTTAAATCAAATAATTAAATTTTAATTCTATTTTCATCCATATATAACATGTAAGTAACGATTGATCCAGGATAAATCAACAAGTTCCTGCAAAGTATAAAACATAGGAACGAAAGAAGACAATGGAAGTTTGGCACCTATATAGGTTATAATTAGAGAAGACAGTTAACTCTATTCCTACCTTATAGGCTGTGTCCTACTTAGAGATCACAGTAGCAAGACAGAGAGTACTGCTGCCACCAACGCTGTACAAACAGGTTCTCTATTATAACATTTGCCCAGGTTTATTGCTGAAAAGGCAGACTTCGCTCAACATTGCAGAATAAATACGTGTGTGTATGCATGCATGTGTGTGTGTATATATATATATATATATATATATATATACGCGCGCGCGCAATGCACAAGGAGTTATGAAAATATCTGCTGTATGTATTCAGCATAAATCCACGTGTTTGTTCAGTGAGATCTACATATGTATTTTTTTAAATATATACAATGTTTTATGTATTAATTTGTATGATGCATATACTAGTACCAGTCAAGTGCTAGGGTCGAGATAATCGACTGTCTTCCTCCCCACAGGATTGCTGGCCTTGTATTATTATTATTATTACTATTTCATGTCTATATCAAATCTAGGGAAAGAAACCCGGGAATATAATTAAAACAGTTACAAATTAATAAATACCCACACGAGCAAGTCTCATATATGTATGTGTGTATATGTATGTATGTATATATATGAGAGAGAGTGATTTATGTATGAATATTCTATTTGGGACTAGCATGTGTGCAGATATATAAATATTGTATATTGATCAATACACATAAGCATGCACATACCAAAACATACAGTTATCGAGCGATCAGTTGAAAAGAATTAAGATAATTATAATATATATATAGATGTACATATATATATATATATATATATATAGATGTACATATAGATATACATACATATACATATTGCTGATACACCAAGGAAATAGAGAAACAAAGAGAAACTAAGAAAAATAAATAATTCAAATAACAAATTGAAAAGAGCGACCAACTCTTACATCAATTTACTGATTATAGATGCCTTGTCGTCATTACAATGTGGAGCGATTGCGGTCTAAGACAAGGAACGAAGAAGCAACGATAACACCACTCACCTCTATATAGTCTCGGACAGAGAACCCATAGAAATGAAAGAAACAGACCTTCACCCCTCCAATTTATGGCGTCCACAGATCTCGATCAGATCAGATATAAATGTATATATACACGCACAGGTATAAATATATCTTAATGTTTGAATATTACAGTAAATAAATAGCCGTTTGTGAAATTTATCCGTTAAACAGAAATATAAAAAGATAGCCAAATCGAGCTTACCAAAGAAAAATGTAGTGGAACCAGCAATGACAAGATAGTGTCACGTGCTCCATGTTAGCCAATCGGAGTCAAGCAGAGCCGGCAACTCTCTGCTCTCCCGTCCACCCCGCGTGGTCTCTTTATCTCTCTCTCTCTCTCTCTCTCTCTCTCGACGACACGATTTATTCTAATTAGTATTTTCCTTTCTTTTTACAATAATCAATCACCTCACCCTCTTCGGCACTTATATATATAAACACTAGCAGAATAATTGTATCGATTTATTCAGACTAGGCACATGGCGATAGACATTTAAAGACGAAGAAATAAAACTGCATTAGCAACAAAAATGAAGCGAAATGAATCCAACAGCCGCGCGAAAATTGTTCGTTATGAGCTGAATTAAATTTCCGACATGGTTGTGGATGGATTTTTTTATGTGTACGATGAGATTAGACAAACGGTTCGATATTTTTAATGGAAAAGACAGGTTCGTGCTTTTCCCAACAGAATTAGTGAAGCAGCGAGAGTAAATTTGGCTTAAACGTGAATTCAAACCGGGACGCAAACATTGCCCATGAGAATCTTACTTAGACCTATACTTTACAGGGTTTGTATAAAATATTGGTTTCTTTAATCTTTAAACGAGGTACAAAGGCTCTATATTATAATGGGGAAAGGAAAGTGAAGGAGAAACTAGCGTTCATGATTTTCCTAAAGTATATTAATGAGTGGTACAAGGCAAATAAAATGGCCTCAACTAGTTGTGAAGCATAAATATTAAATATTAGTTTCTTATGGACTTATATAAGGTTCCATAGAACCACATAGATCTACAAAAAATCGAGAAATAAGATTACATGGCGTCCATCCATGCCTTTCAGAAATTTTTTATTCGATATCAGTCCCCCCTCATCCTTTTCTTATAAACACAAGACACCCACGCACTATCTAGCAAAATCCAGATACTCTTCAATGTGACACACAAAACAAAACACCGCCAGACCACGCAGCCGTCAAGTCACACATAATATACAATCGCACAAACACACTCATCAATAGACGAATACAACACAGATACCCCACTTCCATTGTCAAACACCCCTGACACAAATATCCGAGCCACACACAGCAAGAAAAAGAGAGAATAAACGTAAAAGATAAAGATTCAGTGTTTATACGGGATTTTTTTAAAAATTCTATTATTAGGAAACTAAAAGCAGTAGATAGCAGAAAATCGGACAAATGCTTTGCTCTATTTAGTTAGACTTGCGTTCGTATTTCGAACTAGATCGACTTCGCTTCATTTTCGACAGGGTTTAATCATTTAATTACTGTTATCGATTAGCCCTATCTCTATCAAGTTCTAAGTGGTCTTGTACAAATGTTAGAAAGGCAGCCGCCTAACAATAATATTTCAATCCTCTATATGTTATTTATTTTTCCTTTAACTCTACCTAGAACCACTAACAAACATTTAGCTATCACACCAACGTAAATCTAGCCATGGCATTTAACAGTCATACAGTGGAAGGTTTTGAAAAAGTATTAAGCCTTAGTAACTAATAGTGCTGACCACAAGTATTGATAAACATACATCTAACGGCAGACCTACAGCCATCCCTCCAGACACCAACACATCAATCAACAAATGAAAGAACCTCTATACGGTCGTTTGATCTGGTAGAAATAATAGTCAAATCATCCTCAAATAACACCCTACTACTCTCTTAGCCCTCTGACCTAGCGGGTACGCTTTTGTTTGACTATATCCCTTGAAGACGCAAAAGCAGGACGGTCACATGGTCTGTGTTTACAGCACGATAACTAGCAGAAACATCGTTACTTTTAGCCGTAAACACAAAACCACGCGACCGCCCGCTTTGCCCTCGCAGGTTCAACGTGTTAAAAAAGAATGACAGATTGTAAAATGTAATCCTAGATGCATTATTTGTGAATAAAAGATAGAATGATGAGCATGATTAGAAACTGATTGGGAGCTAAACAACATCATCTAGTGCATTAAATTACGACAACCTACGTATCAAGTTAGCATGAATCAGATGGGATATATAAACAAAAGATGGTGTACTGTGAAAATAATGTTTGGACAGAGCCTTTTGTTGGAAAAATTGTTAGAGTCCTATTCATAGTACTAATTCCATGGTCACATTTGGAAATAAGTCGCTTGGATTTCTTCAGTACATAAAGCGTCATCTCAAATATGTTGAGTCAGTAGGATTGTAAGGGAAGAATCCCTGGCTAAAATGTTTGGTCTAATTCATCTAGTGGTATACCAACATACATCTCATATAGGCACACGAATCTCAAAGTACACTAAGATACATCTAACGACGGTACACCAACAAATATTTTGCAGTGGCACACTAACGTACTTCTGGCGATGACACACCCACATACATCTAGCGATGACATACCATCAAGCATCTATCCACAGCACACCGACGTCTTGTGATGACATTACATTTCACATCACATCAACAAACATCTGTAAGTACAACAATATAAAACTCCCGGCACATAACCATACATTTCCTGGTTCGCCAACCTCTATCACATGACAGGTAATCAACGTGTGTTTTTACGGTACCTCCAACATGTATCATATGGCACACATACTTTTCACACATACACAGCTGTTACGCGCGAAAACCCCTCTCATCGGAACAAGGAGAAAGTATAGACCAGGGGTGGAGAACCAGCGGCCTTTTCGGCTATTCTGTGTAGCCTTTTGAACGAATCCAAATTTTTCAGAGCAAATCATTTAAGTCATTAAAAAGTTAGTTAACTTTAGAATTAACATTTGTTTTTCATTTTTTTATTAGTACACAGTAGTTAGATATTTATAAAATAATGTATAGATTTTAAAGAATATCTAATTGAAGTTTCTTGAATGGGGCCTTATCAGATTA
>JAOPUL010001697.1:47144085-47156938 GCA_027564515.1 Octopus rubescens
ATACAGACATATGTATATATACACATTTATACATACATTATAAGTTACATTTCTGAGGAAGTGGGGCCTTTCATCTACCAACTCTCACCCAGTGTGTGTGTGTGTGTGTGTGTGTGTGTGCGCGTGCGCACGCTCGCTTCTTGTCTACAGTATGATTAGGGAAAACAATTATTATTAATCACTATATGCAACAAAGCAATTAGTTTATTGTCAAGGACCAGACATTTGGCATTTTTCAAAATAGAATGGGAAGCTAGCACTGGCAATGCTTGCAGCAGCAACAACAAAATTGATGATGATAATGATGATGATGATGATGATTTTTTTTTATTAACCCACAAAAGTTTGACAAAAATATTGTGGGTGATACAGGGCAATACAGTGTAGGATAACACAAAAGCATGTAAAAAGTAAAATGACAGAAACAAAAAACAAAAACATTCAAACAAGGAATAATTCCCCCAAGAGAAAACTCTGAAGACTATTCATGGAAACTCCACAAAATCAGTCACCTTGGCCACTAAGGAAAATGCCATCTCCCAGTTGTTTCCTAATCTAGTCACATGCTCAGAGCAGGCCCATCACTTGGCCCACTCTCATCTACATTTCAATAAATTTGCTGTACAGTAACACTTGTAACACTTGTCTTTTTCAAATTTCACTTGAAAAGGAAAGTGAGTGTGGAGTGACAACACTGCCCACTTCACACTCACTTTCCTTTTCTAGTGAAATTTGAAAAAGACAATGAGAGCTCAACTAAAGAGGAAAGTGTCTGTCTTCAGCCCTTTCAATCTCAGCCACTACACAATCTCTTTCACCAAAGTCACCAGGTAAATACAAACTGCATGTCCTTCACAGCCAAATGAAGCAGTGGGACAATCTTCACAGTGAACTCAGCTGACATCCAGATCTGCCTCACACCTAATAGCAGGTATTCAACATAACTCCACAACTCAGCAATGCTTGGGCACCAGATGGGTATGTGGAAAATAGCTTCATTGCTCTGTGCACATCTCAGACAGGCCTGGTTGACAGCACTGCCATGCCGGCAGAGTTCATCTCAAACCAGCAATGTCCCAATAATGTGAAGTTCTCAGAGTTAGAAAGCAACAATACAAACAGAAAAGTTTATATGGAAAGTTTGGTTTTGGGTTTTTTCACCAAAGTACAGACAGTGTGTCAAGATCAGAAATAATTTGAATGGCTAAAGAAGCATTCTTTTTAGCATTCAGATTGTTCTGTCAAGTGTAAAACTTGTTTATTCACATTGTTTTGAATTAATCATGCATTATCTCATAGCTTTAAGATTTTTGATGATGTGATTGTTTATTTTTAGAATGACAATGTAGAGTATAAATCTGGCTGATTTGAACATAAAACAGGTAGAATATTTTGGCCAGTATATGGCCAGTTTAAATGTTAAAGGGTTAAAGAAACAGAAGGCTTGATTGTAGCTGTTCAGGGTCAAGCAAACAGAACAAGATAGATCACAAAGAACATAAATAAGACAGACACCTCACTGAATGTAGAATGCTTACTCAGAGGCTCTATAAGAACTGGAGACCTAACAAGGTTGCTACAATCATACATTGGCAAGTTTGTAAATAATATGGATTTGAACATATAGGAAATTGTATGATCATAAATCAAAACACAATTTGGAAAATGACCTTGTAAAGGCCATTTTCAAGAATGTGTTCTGTTTTATGGTTATACTATGAGAATGAAACTTTAACCCTTTAGTATTCAGATTATTCTGTCAATTGTAATGCTTATTTATTCACATTGTTTTGAATTACTCATGCATTATCTTGTAGCTTCGAGATTTTCATAATGTGATTGCTTATTTTTAGGACATTGTAGGGTAGGTGTGAGAGGCTGGATCTGACTAGTTTGAATATAAAACATATGGAATATTTAGGCTGGATCTGGCTGGTTTGAACATAAAACATGTAGAATATTTAGGCCAGATCTGGCCGGTTTGAATACTAAAGGGTTAAATGTCAGAAAGTACGTTATTTTCTTTACACACACTGTGGCTTCTCTGAATGCATGCCGTGACATTTTCTACATGTGGCTTGTATGTTTGGACTAATTGTCTTTACTGTTTCCCTTTCAGGCCATTATTGGAGATCTGAATACAGACCAAGTTATACCCACAAAACAATATGAAGAGAAAAATACCCAGACTGATGAAGGTCAGTAAACTATTTTCTTAATGACCATATGAGGTATGTAGTTTGACATTAGAACCCCACTCCCCCATGACCTAACTACATTCGAAAGAGCATTAACAAATGTTATTGCCAGGAATGTGGCACAAGTGAATCAAAAGACCCAGTCTGTATAAAAGACTGGGTCTGTATAAAAAAAGACCCAGTCTTTTTTTTATACAGCATAACATCTTTTACTTGTTTCAGTCATTTGACTGCGGTCATGCTGGAGCACCACCTTGAGGGGCTTTAGTTGAACAAATCAACTTATTTTTTAAGCCTAGTACTTATTCTATCAGTCTCTTTTGCCGAACTGTTAAGTTACAGGGTCATAAACACACTAACACTGGTTGTCAAGCAGTGGTGGGGGACATACACAAAGACACACACACCTAGATATATACATATATATATAAATACAATGGGCTTCTTTCAGTTTCCGTCTACCAGATCCACTCTTAAGGCTTTTGTCGACCCAAGAAAACATTTGCCCAAGGTACCACACAGTGGGACTGAATCCGGAACCATATGCTTGGGAAGCAAGCTTCTTACCACACAGCTACTGCCGGCGCCTATATATATTTTTTGCATGAGCAAGGTGGTTTATTTCTTAGAGCAATTATATTTATTGTTAGCTGAATATTCCTTACAACAAACCACTCAGCTGTGAAGTAGGGAGTGGAGTATGCTAGTTGATACTCCTTATTACTAACCCATTCAACTGTGAAATAGGGAGTAGAGATGCGCTAGATGATACTCCTTCTTACCACTAACCACTCAGCTGTGCAGTAAGGAGTAGAGATATGCTAGATGATATTCCTTCATACTGCTGTCCAGTCAACTGTGAAGTAGGAAGTGGAGTATCTCTTCCCTATCTTTGACTTCTCAATTGAAAAGTAGGGAGTGAAATTTTTGTTTTTCTCAGTCATGTATACTGTGCGAGGTGTTGTACTCAGGAGTAGAACACCATGGTTACAGTAAAAAGGCTTGAGCTATTAACCATATGGTCAATAGGCCGGTAGTCCAGTCCCTTAAATACACAATCAACAGTCCATTAATATTTGCAAGAAAATGGTTAACGGATTGGCACTAGTGTGTTGGACAAAATCATTTATGATATTTAGAGTTCTTTGTGTTCTGAGTTCAAATCCTGTTCAGGTCGACTTTGTCTTTCATCCTTCTGGGCAGTGGATTGGTAGAATTGTGAGAGTGTTGGACATAATGCCTTGTAGTAGCTCTTCTGGCTCTTTACATCCTGAGTTCAACTGTAAAATAGGGAGTGGAGACATACTGAGGTCAGCTTTGTCACTTATCCTTTCAGGGTTGATAAAATAAAGTACCAGTTACATACAGGGCTTGATTTAGTTGACTGTTCCCCTTCCCTAAAATTGCTGGCTTTGTGCCTAAATTAGAAACAATTATTATATGAGGATGGTGGAATGGTAGAACCATTAGAGCATTAGAAGAAATATTTTGTGTATTTCTTCCAACTCTTTACATTTTGAGTTCAATTCTTGCTGGGACCAACTTTGCCTTTTATTCCTCTAGGGTCGATAAAATATACTACCTGTCAAATACTGGTGTTAATGGTATTGACTAGTCCCCTCCCCTTAAAATTGATGGTCTTGTTTATAAATCAAAATACCATAAAGGCAGCAAACTGGCAGAATTGCTAGAATGTCAGAAAAAAATACTTTGTGGTGTTTGTTTCTGGCTCTTTACATTGTGAGTTCAAATCCTGTTGGATCAACTTTGCCTTTCATCTTTTCAGGGGTTCAATAAATTAAAGTTTCACTTAAGTTTGGGGTTGATGGTATCAAATAATTTTCTTCTCCTAAAAATTGCTGGCCTTATACCTAAATCAGAAACTTTTTTTTTTTTAGATATGTACCCAAAGAACTGTGTGGATGCCAGCATACAAGTTGAAGTCAGCCCACTGTCAGAACAGAAAATTCCACCATCACTTGAAATGAATTCCTCTGCTGCAGTTAATGGTGATAAGACGTCAGAAAATACCTGTTCTAATCAGTCTTTAAAGCAGCAGAACAAACAACCATTAAATAATTCTGATAAAGATACAAAAGTTACTTTGAAAGAACACATCTCTAAGAAGTCTAAAGATAATGGTGAGAAACATCCTGAGAGTCCAGCAGCAAGTTTGGTGGCCTTGCCATCTTCTCCCAGAAAACGTGGGCGGCCCCGAAAACTAAACAACTGTTTAAACCCAAGCAATATTAAGGTCCAAAAAGTTGACTTAACCATAGTAGATGTACAAAGCCCAGGTGCTAAGGCAATTAAGAGGAAAAGAGGAAGGCCAAGGAAAGAGACCAGCAATAAAGTGAATGATTCTGAAGACCCTATTTATGAAAAAGATCTTGATGATGTCTATGACATGACCCCAGATACTGATAGTCACCTTTTGAATAACAAACGTTATTCTACCCGTGGGAAGAAAATTGATTTTTCATTCCTTGTGGGAAAACCCAAGAAAAATGAACTCTCTAAAATGAATGCTGAAAATGGTTTGAACGATTCAAGTGATGAAGACTCTCCATCTTCAGAAACAGTTGGTGCCGGTTGCTCTGACAGTGGTAAAACTGATGAGGCTATGTTAATTAATGACAGTCCTGAAACTAATAAGCTCACAAATGATGAGAATAGTACTAGCAGTAACAGTAATGATAATAGTAATAAAAATAATGATGATAATGGCAATGCTAAAGTAACTGTTCAAAGTGATACTGTTGGTCAGAAGAATTCTAAAGCAACCTCAACTAGTGCCAATCCTTCCAAATCAAAAGATTCTAGCAAAAAACCTAAATCTCGTGTGTTCAAGCCATTAGTAATGTCAGATGTTGCTGTTTTGCCTGCCATCCGGGATTTATTCTCTTCAAAAAGAAGACAAAGACAGAGAAATAGCAATAGTTTAAAGTCTGATTTAGCTGCTGCTGGTGGTGAAAGTGGTCGAGGACCATCATCATCATCTGCTAGTGAAGTAAATGCCAGGCGTGCGGGGAACACCCTTAACCAAACTTCTAAAACTACAGAATCAAAACAACTTTCATCTCACACTTATGACTTACTTTGTCACTTGTGTGGCTTACAGGTCGATCAATTTGACATAATGACTGAACATTTAAAGCAAGTACACAGCATAGAAAACCCATTGCGTTGTGACGTCTGTCAAAGAACTTTTGATCGATTGTTTGATTTAAAGAGTCATCTGTCTCGTAAACATGGACCGTTTCCCCAGTTAGCTATTGTTTACTGTTCGGTATGTGGCAAAAGCTTCCAGGGTACTGCCAAACTGAATTGGCATATGAGTTTTATACACAAAATTACTAAAGAGCCTGATCCCAAAAAGACTTCTATGAAATGTAATCAATGCAGTTTTGTGGCTCCGAATTATTCTGCTTTGATTAATCACAAAGAAACTCATGTAGATGATTCCAAGTTGTGCAATTTGTGTGGAAAACTCTTTTCAAAAGGGAACCATTTAATTACTCATATTCAGGCTGTTCACACAAAAGAGAAGGCAGCTCAGTGCACGCAGTGTGGCAAACAGTTCAATCATATACGTTATCTCCGCACTCACATGAAACGACATGAGGGCATTAAGAAACATGAATGCAACTTATGCGGCTGGCGTTTCTTTGAAAGCAATACACTTAAAGACCATTTAGAAACTCACAAAGACGTTAGCAAACGTAAATATCGCTTTACTTGTGACTATTGCGGTCAAAAACATATCAGTAAAGCTAATTTCAATGATCATCTCAACAAACACACTGGCAACAAACCTCACAAATGTCAGCTGTGTGGTAAAGGGTTTGCTTTCCGCACAATGTTGATGAAACATCAGATTCATATCCACACTACAGAGAAACCATTTAAGTGTACATGTTGTGATCGAGCATTTAAATTTAATTCCAAACTTCTACAACACATGGTCATTCATACTGGAATCAGTAAATATGTATGTCAGAACTGTAACAAACCATTTTCATGTTCAGCTACACTGAAACACCATCAACCTCGCTGTAAAGGAGATAAATCATGGCAGCAGAACAAAACTGTTATCAGTGACGGAATGACATTAATGGTCGATGGACTTCAACTGGAACAACAGCAGGTAGAGTCTGGTGAAAACATTGCCATTCCAGTGGGTGATCAAAACGACATTGTCATTGATATGTCAAATCTATCCGGTATTCCAGAAGGTAACATTCTGCAGGCTGCTGCACAGGCTGCTCAGTTGATGGAGATGCCAGAAGTGTTCATGTGCAGTGAGTGTAATGCTGTCTTCTCCTCTCTAGCACATGCTGAGAGCCATGTAACCACATGTTGTATTGATGTTGCTACTATTGACACACCAAACATTGAAATAAAGGTGTTAGATGACCAACAGAATACAAACTTTGTTGAAACGGCAATTGCTGTTGATAATTCCTCCAACTGATCACGTGTTAGTATTGTATTATTGGTCAAAGAGTTCAAATCTTATCACCAGCGCTGCTCTGCATGTTGTCCATGAAGACTTGATTATAACTGGCTCAGTCCACCTAACTGTAAATAAGTACTATGGTGTAAATATATGACACTACTATATTTAGTAAGAACTCTATCATGAGCAAGTGATTTGTTAGCTTGCAGTTCTTAAGTTCAAATCCTAGTGGGAGTATGGATAAGGTAATAAGAAGCACACTCCAGTGCATTCTTCCCTGAAATATTTTGTAGATATTTTGTCTGCAGGGGATTATCAGAATCTTCTTTGATTTGGTAGTCAAGGTTTTTTTGGTTTTTTTTAATTTAAAGAGATTCTTAATGTAAATATGGTACAGTATTTACTGGAATCTTACTATTTACAGAATGAGGAGCAGTCTCAATTCTTAGTCTTTGTTAACATTAGGAAGCTATCTTTGAATGTTCTTCAGTTAGAGTTGTACAGAAAAAAATCTTGTAAGGTCGTATAGACAAAACAAAACAAACAAAAAAAGAAAAGAAAGAAAAATATATACTATTGCAAAAGAAGAAATCTTCTGAAAATCACTATAAGGATCACTCACTAAATACATTATTAAAAATCATTATAAATGCACTGAGATCAAGCTTTGAGCTCCCAAGATGTAACCACATGCATTCTGTGTCCAATTGTCTCATATTTTATCTCTTCAAAATATTGAATATGAAACTGAAGAACCTTACTGTGTATTTCATGACAATCAGAAATGTTGTTTTAAATTGATTTAAGTATATTTATAATGATTTGGAAAAATTAAATCCTTGGTGAGTCCTGCTTAATATTAGTGTCATAATATTTTTTTTTCACTATAGTATATGTATTTTGGCCTTATTAACTATACAACTTTTGTTGTAATTGTAATCATATTTCTCTGAAGAGATTCATTCAATAGATTTTGCATTTTTGTTGTTTTTCTATCTTGTTCATTCTGTGATTTGTTTCTGTCATTATATAACAACCAGTTTTAACAGAGCAACACACATACACACAAACATGTGCGTGCATGAACACACACACACACATTGACATTTCCTCATTGTCAAGGATGTTTCCAAAGTTTCTTCATCAATGCTGAAGATGTTAACATTTTTAATGATTGTGCTTGCTAAAGTTTTGAGATCATAAGATCAACACTGAAGCCATGAAAATGGTCATTGTCTAAGAAGTCGTTGTTGAGTACCTTCCTCTCTTTTATTTCTTTTCTTTGTTCCTCATTTTCTCTTTTTTTTTTTTCTTTTTTTTTTGACCTTTAGCTTGTTAGGTTGGATGTTGGATAAAGGAGCAATAATTCTTGCTGGAATCACAAAAGTGTTTCTTAGGTACACTCCTTGGGCAATGACCTGTAAGTTGAAAGCACAGGATCTGTTTGGTTGTTCTTGTTTGCATCCTAAACAGTTACATTTTACAGCAGACAATGGGGTGAATATACGAGGTGTCTAGAAAAGATATATGTAACCCATGCTAGCATTGAAAAACAGATGTAAAACAAACAAATAAATGATGTGTGTGTGTATTGGTGGTTGTTATGTGTCTTCTTCCATTCTAGGATGGGTGAGACTGTATGTATTTGTGTGTGCATGTGTATATATATATTAGGGGGGGGTGAAACACAACCATTTTTAAGGAACCTTAAGTCCATGGTGCTTCACAGAGTTTCAAATAGTATTTTAAATAAAATATATGAAAATTCGGGGGTTGTGTGACCCCCCCCCCTAAATTAAATACCTTAATTTTCTATATTAATCATATAATCTCTAATACTTATATGCTAAATTGCTTATGGATATGAAACATTTGATCATATTTCACTGTAGAAACCTTGTTTAAAACATCTGATGAGTAAAGACAGCCAAAGCATTGAGATATAAGACAATTGGTAGGTAGGTACCCCTCCAACATGGTAAAATTACAACTTTTCAACATGTGTTAAATGAATTTTATTTAGATGCATACATTTGTTAAATGATTTTCTTTTGTTTTTCAGATTATTTCAGAGCTAAATTGTATCTTAATTTTACAAAAATACCAACATAAATTTAAACTGTAATAATTTAAGTATATAACATAATATGATGACAACTAGAAGTACAAGCATTTGGGTTTCCAGCAGAATTTCCTACAGCAAAGACCCCATCAGAGGCGGATGTATTTCGACATTATTTATACATAAGAAAACATGAAGAACAGATATAAAAAACTTCATCCACAGCGAAAGAATACTATCGGATTGTTGCTGCAGATGTGCAAACAATATGGGATAAATTTTCTTTTCCTTATATTGGGTTTGAGGGAATAGCACTAAAAATTAATAAAAAACAAATAAAAAGATCTGACTGTAGGTGTGACATAAGAATACTAATAATGGAATGGGAATCATTTGTTGGACAGAAAAAAAAGATTTAATCAGTTAGGGTCTGTAGCTAGAGAAATTACTTCAGGTAGAAAAAGGCAGAAAAAGCACAAAGATTTGAAAACAGGAAGGCAAAAATGTGCTTAGACATGGACACTGCTTCAGCTAGTTAACAGTGCCCAAGTGATATTAATGAAGATAGTTGTGACTCGTGTGACAATGATGACGATGACATCAACTTTGTTTCTGATAATGAACTGAGAGAAAACCAACAAAACAGATTTACTTATGAGAATCTAGCCATCACAGCAGACAGATATCAGGTATGTTGCAGAGCTGCTGCTGCCATTGTTAATGCAGCTTTGAGAGATATGGGAATTTTAAATGATACAAAAATGCTAGATAAGAAAAAAGTTGAAAGAGTAAAATAGTTGGGGAAAAAAATATTATAAAAATGAAAACAGAAAATACAAAGCTCGATTGGGGGGGGGGGGCTATGCTAGGGGTAAGGGTGATCGCATACTTTTTGAAATTTGTTAATTTATTTCTCACACCAAAATGAACACCAAGCAATATGTGGGAGCAGAATATAAAATTTCGACCCCACCCAACCACCCACTGTATATCCTGGGATTTTGGTTAAGTATTTGTTTTTTCCTATCATTCCCAAAACACTTATCACTGTAGGGATTGTGTCCCTGTTTCCAGACCCCACATATATTTTTATCACCATTTCCAGATCTTTGTATTTGGATAATTCCCCCCACCCCACCCCACTGAAGGATACATTATCATCTGCTGGAACTGATAACTTTGATCAAGATACATTCCTTTAACTGATAGTTATTGATAACAACAACTGTAATTAACCTTGATCTCAATGTCTGTATGATTGACATCCACCAGAGTGGTTTAGTCAGTCAGGGATCTCATCACAGACTGATGACGCTTGTTATTGGTACCATGTAAACCAATACTACCTATTCCATGGTCAAGTGGTCAATAACTAAACCAGCTCACCCACATGTGTAGCTTGAGAAAGTTAGAATGAAGTAATGCTATGGCTTTACCCGATGGGAGGACTCATACTTAATTGGGAAGATTTTCGTTGTAGTGCCATCAATGTGCTGCAAAAAGCTGATGTTAGATGACAATGAGAGTATAGGTGTTTCATCATTCCCTGAAACCTTTTCTAGAATATGCCTACACTACTTCTTTTCTACTGTTATTTCATACTGTTGACATAACTTCCAGAGCATCCAAATCTCAATTCTGTCATATCTGCTAAAACAGGGCAACCAGAGACAATGTAATATGGTTAGTTGTTTCTTTTTACAGATTATGCACTCACTGTATTCTGCTTCATTATGTGCTTTAACCCTTTAGCATTCAGATTAATTTATTAAATGTGATACTTAATTATCCACATTTTCTAAAATTAATCATTGAGTATCTTGTAGCTTCAAGATTTTGAAGATGTGACTTTATTTTTAGAATGCCATTGTAGGGTAGGTGTGAGAGACTGGATCTGGCCAGTTTCAACATAAAACAGGTAGAATATTTAGGCCAGATTTGGCCGCTTTAAATGCTAAAGGGTTAAGTGGTTTCTGATGGATAGGTTTCAATAATCTGCACTGATCAAGAACATTTCATTCTCAGCTTTGAGTTCAGCACTTTTCAGTATATGTTGAGAATTTTACCTGTTTACTTCAACATTGTTCAGTTTGTGCAGATATTAACCATGTAGGGGCTTTTCTTGAATGATAATTAACAACCTCCAAAGGAACCCTTGTTGACGATAGCTTGAATCCTTATTTCTGACAGACCAATATTTATTGGACACAACTATCAGAGTTGCTATGTCATACCTAAAAACCTTGTTACAAGCAGGGAGAGCTCACCAGTAACAGTGTCAAGTCTGAAATATCTCTAGGTGTTCAAGATAATAGACACATAGTTCAACCAAAAAAGCTTTATCAAGTTTAATTTGGTAATATCTAACACATTTCCTAGATTCTCATTGTCTAGTTCTTTGTTGTTGTTGTAGCAGCAGCAACAAGTCTAACAGAGAAGATCACATATTTCAAAGGAGTGGGTACAGCCAATTTAATTGACTCATTAACCCCAGTAAATTACTGGAACTTATTTTACTGACCTTGAGTAGTATGAAAAGCAAATGAAAAGCAGGAATTGAACTCAAAACCTCAAGGGATGTAAACTAAATATTTAACATTAACTTCACTATCAATGGTTATGCCTGCTGTATCAGTTAAACCAATGCCAAAATATCTTTAACTTTCAGACAGAAGCTAAGCGTTTTTACACATATTCTTTTTATCAAAAGCATTTTTAATGCTTCAAAAACATATTACTAAGTTAAGAAAACTGGTTTGTTCAAATTAAAATTGATGCCTTCAATACTGTCTATAATGATACTAAAATTCAAAAGAAGACATGATAGATTTCATTCCAAACAGTAACTTTCAGAAAATAGAATGGGTCTGATTTTAAACTTTCTCTGAACCAGTAATTCCCAACCTTTTCTATGCAATGCACCCCAAGGAAATCTTTGATTAATTTTCACATAGTCTACAAAAGTAATATCACATTTCAAGATGGGTCTTTTTCCTAATAACTAATTTATTGTTTTACAAAGTGAACCACATACAATACTGCAACTGAAAAAAATTAAACTTAAAATTTTTTTTCTGACTCAGTGTATAAAATAAATTGAGCTATTAGGAGGATGACTATAAACAGTGAAATCAATCACAATGATGAACATAAAATTTAATGAGTTGTCCTGGTTCTCTTATTCATAAGTTTATATCAAAATATGGATTCTTACCATGGCACAAAGATATGATCACTGCTCATATCAAGTAAACAATATTGTATTTAATTCCATCTTTTCTTGGACTGTATTCAATTAAAACCCTCAAAGCTGCTACAAATACTGTGCTCGGTAAACAAAGCTCGGTAAACAATATCCACAATGGAATAATGGATTCATTTCTAAAATGCTGCTGCTACATATTCAAACATCCTAACTGCATCCAAAAGAAAGGCATATGGCCGATTGACAATAACTCCCTCACTAGCCTGTTGTAACCTCTGGTCCACAGACATACTGTCAATCTCTCTGACTATTCTACTACTACTACAACAGTCCCTGCTCCTTGAAATACCAAATTCCAAAGCAGGGCACCCATCTTGTTTTTCATCATCCCCTACTTTGTCTTATTCTGCCAGATCCCCCTTATTAACCAATTTATCCTATACTGCTTCATCAGAATGTCATCAACTCTCAGCAGTTCTCCCTTGTCTTTGCTTTTCTCTATAAATATTGACTGGAAGTTGTTGAAGTTGAACATAAGCTATATTGTTCTCTACAGTCTGAGAGAGCCTAAGACAGCGGTTCTCAACTGCAGCTCCCAGGGTTGCATATGGCCTTCAAGTATCTTTTTTGTGGCCCTCAATGGTCTCCTCTCTATAAATATTAATAAGTTTTACTTTAATTGACTTGTGTTTTACTTTTTTTGCTACAGACCCCTAAAAGGGGACTGGAATCTGGCCTGGATGTTAAAAGGGTAGAGAACCCCTGACCTAAGAAGATCATAGGCACAGCTCGTTCTTCAGACTACTAAGCCATAAAATTGATGTACATGTATTTATTCAATCCTTTTCATCTCATAGGCGCAGACGTGGCTGTGTGGTAAGAAGCTTGCTTCCCAACCCCATGGTTCCGGGTTCAGTCCCACTGCGTGG
>JAOPUL010001697.1:48272780-48282906 GCA_027564515.1 Octopus rubescens
GGGGGGGTCGATAAAATAAAGCAAAGTACTGAGGTCGATATCATCGACTAACACCTTCCTCCCGAACCACTGGCCTTGTGCTGAAATTAGAAACAACATGAAATTGGGAGGTATGATAACAAAAATATCCACTTTATGTTTAGCCTATTACAATACGAATCGAAAGTATTCATGTTACTGGCTTCTTTCGATTTGTATTGAATAAATATCAAACAATTTAAAATCATAGATATTTTATGGTGTGCAATGATTATGAGAAAGATATTGAGTAGTTAAAAGAAGTATTGAACTTATTGTCTTTCTGAGTAAAAAAAATAAAAAAAAAAAAAAAAAGATTTAATCATCTACATCTTTGAAAAAAAAAAAAAAAATATCTGCAGAATTTCATTTAAAAAATATACATTGAGAAAGTTATGAAAAAAATAAAGAAAATGGAAAAAAATAAAAATAAATGTGATTGGGGCATCAAACTGTAGTTGTGACCCACAGCTTTTTTTTGTTATGCAAAAACAAAACGATGCAGTCTGTGGAATTTCCTCAAAAGCTAAAATCGTGCTAGGTTTGGAACTTCAGACAACTTCCTAATTTACTCGGTTCCATTTTCACATATAGACTGTAGTTTACCACGTACTGGTCCAGCAGTTGTATTACTTCCAGTTTGTTGCTCCCTATTATATGTCGATAAAACGAAAGATTGTTCTATTTAACCCTTAAGACTATAGCTGAGAGTGGTGTGTGTATTTGTCATGATGTTGTAGTATGAAGAAATGAATATAATTACATCTGACTTTTTTTTTTTTTTAGTAGTTTATGATATTTTATTTGTCAGCTACTTTTACAATGATTAAAAAGGCTTCTTAAGATATGCTAGTCAAACTTCAAAAGACTTTAGATATGCTAGTCAAAACTTCACTGCTTGGTTGCTGGTCACATCATGGAACTCTGAAGTGTCTGTTGCTGGAACCCCCCCCCAAACCTTATCTTAAATAAATGATATTTGGTAACACCAGGCCAGTCCATTTCTTCATGATGAAGATGCTCATGCAACAACTAATGGACTGTGCCATCACGCAACGATCCCAAATGAATAGCTAAAGTTGAAGAGTGACTTTGAGGTAGCTAAAAAGATAAACGGCAAACAATAACCTCCACTACAACTACCCTCTGACCAGAGAAATGACCGATAGGAAAAGAAACAAAAACAAACTGTAGCTTACAACAAATGATAAAAAAAAAGTGTTCAATAAAAGTGAATAATATATCAAAAGGTGAATAATTTTGTGAATAAAGCTGTGAAAATAGCTAAACATGGCTGAAAATGTTTAAAAGTCATGAAACAAGGATTTTAAATTTCCCAAAGAATTTTTTAGAGCAGTTCTTGGTGATATTGCGAAATCAAATCTAAATGACGTAACTCTCTAGGAGAATATATATCTGATTTCGACTTCAAAGTAAAGGTTAACGGTCTGTGATCTGTGAAAAGTGTGAACTGGCGTCCTTCGAGGAAATGTCAGAAATGCTTAATTGCGAGGTAAGCAGATAAAACTTGAGGCGTGTTGAGACAAAACAAAACAAGAGGCTGCCAATTGAACAATTTCAGAACGGCAGGAAAAGGCGAAAATTCAATTCTCAATGGTAGCAGGCTCAATCGTAGCTAAGCGAGTGGCTTGCTGCTTGGGTACCATATCGAGAGAGCACTTGTGAAAATAGTCTTCGCTTTGAAATAAGCAAGCTGGAGTGGTGGACTAGACAGGCACTGGAAACGAGATGCAGTTTGAAAACTGATTATATTCCTGGCATCGAAGTTTTCCAGAGCGGAATTGATTTGAAAATGTTAGATAAAAGATGTTGAAATGATGGCAGACTGGGATGTGAAACTCTCACATGTAAACTGGTTGAAATAGAATTTCTGCAAGCAGAGAAAAAAAAAAGTATCTGCTGGCATTGATAGTGATGATCCAACATGGCGTTAGATGAGCATTCGTCAAGTTCAAGACGAGAATAGAGGCGATGTGTGTGAAGATTTGCAGAGTGATAGCCATGACAGGGCGTTGAGTTGAAACGTTTCAGAAACATAGACGTTGACTCAAGGTGAATGGAGCGCTAGCCATGATAAATTGTCGAGTTTAAATGTAAATGTTAAGCTGCAGAACTATAGAAATACGTTGACTCAAGACGAAGGTCATGGTAAGAGAAAATAAATGCTGCAAAACGCCAAATCCATGCCAGAGATTTTAACTTGTAATCTCTAACGAACAGAGCTGAAAGGAAAATGACGAAGAAATGGTGAAAAATGCCATAATTAAAAATATGGAAATGTTATGCTGTTCTTCATAAAGACACTGCAATGTCGACAGTTATTTTGATGTCTTCTAGAAGTTAAACACCGAGAAAATTCTCGAAACTTCGTTAGAAGAGAAAGAAACTGGAATAATGCAGATAACATATATGCCATAGTGCCTTTGACAACAGAAAGAACTCGAATAAAAATGTAAAAGTTGGCTAGTACTTAAGTTTGAAGAGTGCTGCTGGTTGGTTTTACGTGAAAGGCTCAAAAGTGGTGGTGGAGAATCTGTGATAGTTGAACGCCAAAGGCTTTTCGCATTGCCTTAGACGACTGAAAATCGGCGATAATTTAGTTCTTTTTTTTTTTTTTATGTACTTTCAAGTCGGCTGCCGGTCGAAAACTTGCGTGACGCATATCTAAGGTAATATTTAGGAGCGAAACATTATTTAAAGCGAAGCATATTTTTTTTGAAACGAAGGATATCTTGAAAACGAAGTATTCTTCAAACGAAGGCTACTAATAGATCACGTGTGAGAGTGTATTTGTCATGGTGTCGTTGTCAGAGGATGTAGTATGAAGAAATGAATAGTCTTACGTCTGACTTTTTAAAATAGTTTATAACATTTTATTTCTCAGCTACTTTTATAATGATTAAAAAGGCTTCTTTAGAGGCTGCTCAAACTTCCAAAGGCTTCTTAAGATATGCTGGCCAAACTTCACCGCTTGGTTGGTTGCTGGTCACACCATAGGTCGCTGAAGAGTCTGCTGCTGGAACCTGTCCTCTCTGGAGTCTTTGCTGAAAACCATTCCCTTAAATAAATGATATTTGGGAACACCAGACCAGTCCATTTCTGCATGGTGAAGACGCCCATGCAACACCTAACGAACTGTACCATTACGCGACGATCCCAAATGGGTAGTTAAAATCAAAGAGCGACTTTGCGGTAGTTAAAAGGTAAATAGCGAATAATACTCCTCTACAAGACCAATACTTAGTTTAATTCTATGAATTTGTAAAATTCATTATTTTTTCTCAACACAGTTTTTGTCCTGGCAACCACATGTTCTTATACACTTAAAGTTAACACTTGGTACTGAAAAGGCACATCACTCCTGATGTAGGTTTTCTCGTTAGAGAGTTAGATGAAATAGGGCAAAAATTACTCGGTTAGGAAGGTAGGGAGAATGGTGAATGCTTAAATACAAAGAAGGTATCGTGAGAGAGAGAGAGGCCTCAACCAACTCGAACCATTTAAACAGATGAAATAAGGGTTAAATAATGAAAACATCGCAGTCAATGAAGCAGAGTGACACAGCTTTCATGTTTTGTTTTGACTTCTCTAAGAAACGAGGGCGACACATCTGCTCGTATTACATAACGTAAGAAAAATCCAGTAGGATTTGCTAAATTACTCCATTAAAATGTTTTAGCTATTTTCTAGTAAATATTTAATTGCTTACACTGCAACTGATGTGTGTTTGGCTGAAATAGCTTTTCCTGGCACACTGACAATCAATCAGATTTTCTAACCCACCCACCTCACGCTCCAGATATTCGTACCATCGTATAGTTCTGGGAGTTTGATGCCAATTTCTTGAAATCTGTTTTGTACTGAGGTAGACAAACTTTGTCTTTCAACCTTCGGTAAAATAAATACCAGACTTCTCTTCTCTCCTCGCCCTGAAAATAATGGGGTAGGTTGACAAAAAAAAAAACAACAAACCTTTAGAGCATCGGAGAAAATGCTTCGCGTTATTTAATTATATTTCTTTAAGTTCTGTGTGCAAATCCTGTTAAAGTCAATGTACTTGTTTTCCAGTGTCAGTAAAATGAAGTATTAATCGAGTTCTATGGTCGATATAATCAACTGTATTGTTCCCTTCATATTTGTAGTCTTGTGCCAATATTAGAAATCAATGTTTTAAAAATGTTATTTAAAGTAGCCCAAGATCACCCTTGATCGAGCAAATTTGCGATCAAAGGCATTGCAGTCGTGACCATCTCATCTTTTTGAACATCTGGAGTCACATTATGCAATATGTTAAATGGGACGACAAACATGCATAATACATGTAGTCTAAGAATCCATAAGTCAGAAAAAACAGGCACCCGTATATTTGTCAATAGAGTGGGTATATTAATATTTATATGATACAGTATAATAAATCCATTTCAACCGATGTTACCAATCGGTTTCGTTTCGTTTTATTTTTTTTCACAGCACCTTCTGACTTCCGGTAGCAGAGAGTCATCGCCATACTTTTTATACCTGCTCATGTGACGAGCGCCATATTAAGTTATAACTTAACTCGTGTGCGAAACCGATGAGTGAAATCCGTGCAATAGATCGATAATGGTGTGTGTGTGTATATGTATATCGGTGGGGTTTCCTCTACGAAGTTATCCCCTATACCAGTCGTGGACAAATTGCGGCCCGCGAGACTTTCAGAATGGCATGCCTAACGAAAAATTACCTTGAAACGTTTTGGTAGCGCAGTTCGCCTGATGATGAACCACGGCTCATGCGACTCGCTTCTCGAAAATGTTTGCCCATGCTTGTTCTAAAACCTAGTCAGTCAGTCAGCTTTACTGCCTGTTGGCGACTCCAACTTAATCTTCACCCATGCTGAAACACGGTTTACTTTTAAGCCGGTAGTGATAAAAATGTTCTCTTTTCGAACACTGAACTATTAGAATCTACAGGACATGCTTCAAGCTAACACTTAACACATGCTCCACTGAAACTTGTTTGCAACACAGTTGAAAGGTAGACAACATATAAATTATTTCGTAACTAATGCGCAGTAATTCATTTATGTAATTGTTTTAATATTTCAAATTACTTTGTTGGCGTTTGAAGCTTTTTGATTGTTTCATTGCGGCTCCTTTTGGCTAGAACTACTTGCAATACTTATATTACCCCGCTAGCTGTAAAATTTTTTCAGTAAGTTGAGTAAAATATTTTAGTTCACTTTTCTTTTAAAGGAAAGTAACACATGACCGACAGTGGAAGGCATTAAATTAAATGAAAGTAAACAAAGGATATATGAGAACATTTAACTTTGAACTGTAACTTACAAATGGAAATGTTTCTAATAATAAATAGTCATGTCTACTATTTTCAAATGAAAATTCAGTTTAGAGTTCTGTTAATAAAGGATATGACGATTAAAATAACCTGCATACTGCAATGAATATGCAGCTTGCCATGAAAAGTCAATTTATTCATTTACAAGTCTATGTTAATTTTAAACAATTTGGAAAAACAGGTAGAATCGATTTAGTGCTTGACCAGTAGAAATCACTTGCTATTAGCAGACACAATGAAGTTTTGAAAAACAGAGGTAACTTTAAAACTAATTAGAATAACATGCTTTTTGATAATATTTATTATCTAGATGAAATGCATAAAAGTTTTCCACAAATACAAATTAATGAATTTGATCTTAATTTTACCAATTTCAACTCCATCTTCTGGGCGAAGTTTTTCAGCGCTTAAAAGAATAAAAACTTAGCGTCAAGAAAGGCTACCTACTTTGCAATGGTCTCAATTGAAAAAGCATATGAGAAAAGTAATGGAGAAGCAGAAAGATATTTAATTGTCATCAAAGAGTTTTGCCAAAAGATTCGCAGATTCAATTCAAGTAAATTATTTGGCGGAATTCTGGGTTAAGCATCCTATATAACACCTCATAACTTTTTATTTTTTGGAATTTTAAGAAAATATTTGCGAATTTGTGTTCTATATACGGGAATTCCTACGATTATGCAAAAAAATGTTTATTTTTGTGTGATTTAAGGGCGATTCAGTTGTTTTTAGCACATCTCTGATACCTTCCTCGTTTCTTCGTCACTCTGTATTGATGGTTTTTCAATAATTTTCTCCCCATCAACACATTTAATGGAATGATGATGCACCCAAAGATAGTCCATTGCTGGGATTTAAACAAAAAATTAGGACTGTCCGTATTTTAAACTCTGATTTTAAAAGAAAAGTTCGAAAAAGAGAGGAAATTTTAGGATTTAGGGGTTTCAAAAATTCAAAATTTTTTTTTTTTTCATAATCGTATGAATTCCCGTGAGTAGAACACAAATTCGCAACATTTTCAGAAAATTCCCCAAAATAAAAAAACCCACCAATTATTTTACCAAATTCTGTTTAGACTATTGGTGATTTTGAAGAAGCAACATTGAAAGTAAATAACAAATTTGATATTCATAAGAAATATCTCATAAAAATAAAAAAAAAATACACGCATTTATAGCGTAGGTATTACCATGCGTGCTATATGTACCCTACTTGAATTATATTTGTTTCAGTCATTGGACTGCGGCCATGCTAGGGTACCACCTTGAAAGGTTTTAGCTATCAAATCGACTCCAATACCTATGTTTCTTTGAGTTTGGTACTTATTCTGTCGGCCTCTCTTACTGAACCGCTATGCAAACCAACTCCGGTTGTCAAGTGGCGGTGCGTGGTCACAAGAACACACATACGCGCGTTGTATGAAGCGCAACAAGAAATAAAGCACAAGTCACTTAGCCTAAAGATATTAATAAAAACCACACAAATGTGAAATTCAGTATTCAATTATACACTACGGGTTTCCACATAATTTCCGTCTCCCAAATTCATTCACAAGGCATTATCCAACTTAAGACTATAGTAGAAGACACTTACCCAAGGTGCCGCGCAGTGGGACTGAACCCGATGGTTGCAAAGCAGCCGACTGAACAAGATGGTTGCAAAGCAGCCGTACTTTCGTCTATACATAGTTTTAATTTTTTAAATTACATGTTTTGTCTTAACTCAGGACACTTATATGTATGAATGTGTGTCTATATGTATTTATCTGTCTGTCTGTCTCTCTCATATATATATATATATATAATTAAAAAGGTACCCACGGTGGCGGATGATGTCGTTAGACTGAGCGACGGGTTCATAATTATATTTTGAAATTTCAATAGACATTAACTGTTAGTTTTCATAAATACATTAGAAAAATAGTTCGCTTAGCTAAAATTAAAATGAAACGTCTCCATGTAAGTGATATTCCAATAACTGTATTATTTAAATAATTAAAATTTCCACATGCCAGCTTATAATTGTTCATCATCGCTGTCTTAGGCTATTGATTTCCAAAATATAGTCAAATAACCACAAATTCTTCTTGTGTGGGAGGGAGGAGCCGATTATATCGACCCAGTACATCACTGTTATTTTATCTTAATCAACCCTCATTTAAAAATCAATATTCTAAATTGTAGATTGTAAAATCCCGCCATTATCAACTTCACTTTTCATCCTTCAGTGATCGATAAATTAAATAATCGTTGTTGTTTAGCCCAAGGTCAGTCCCGTATCGTACAAAATATATGATAAATGCTATTCCAACCATGATTCGCTTACTCCTTTTTAAACTTTTTTTTATAGGGCATAGTGTATACATGACTATAATATTTGGGTCGTTTCCTTTTCAAGACACTGGGGTGTGATTGGAGGGATATTTTGGCTACTATTTTTAGCAGATTACGCGATCATGCAGAAGCTTCCTCACTGGAACATTGATTATAACTTATCACATTTACTTTATCAAACAAGAATGATTTAGTTTGACATTGTACCGCGACCAAGCGAATATTTTGGGGCCTAAAATTAAAAATACAAAACCACATTAAAATCCAAAAGCGAAGAAAACATGAGACAAGAAAGAAAACAAAAACATCAATTCAACACCGATTGGTCGCACGCCACAGGGTTCAACGGAACCTACTGAATGAAGCAGGCCAATGCGTTGGTTCCGTTGAACCTTGTGGTGTGCGATAAATTGAGGCACTTGGTGTTGAATTGATGGATTTTTCTTTTCTTTTCTTTCGTTCTTCGCTCATGTTTTATTCGGTTTGGGATTTGTATTTTAATGTAGTTTTGTATTATATATGGATCAGAAAGAAAAAAAAAATTAAGAATTATTTCTGTTATTGTTTATCTCACAATGGAATCTCAGTTATATACCACCAGTTCTTATACATACAAAAAACGCGATGGTTCTAGAAAACACAATATAATACAAAATCTCACAGCAATATCACATAAAAAGCTTGTCTTAGCATTTATATAAAAAAGGTAAATATGGAGTTCAGAGATTTTTCTTTTTTTTTTCTTAAAAAACAAAACAAAAAAGGGGTAGGATGCACGTTCTAACACCTCTGCCGATGAACACTTACATTTATGCTGGGTACGGTGGGTATGATGTACCCTCGCTGTTATTTCTGAAATACTAAGATATCTCCAGAAGGTACAATGAAAGTAGATGTCTGTGCATGCGACATAATGAGAGTTCTCATCAAAATTTAAGAATTTCTACTCGTTCTCTTTATGAAAATATGGGATGTCACTGTCGTTAGTTCCAGTCGATTTACGTTGTTTTTTTTTTTACTCTTAAACGGCATGCTAACCGACTAAATTATATGAGACACTCCGCTGACAAAGAAATTTTAATTTCAACATGCCAAGCTATGAAAATTCCGTATTCTCTGATGCGGTTGTTCGACCTGCTAAAAACCGCAACCAAATCTCTCAATCACTCTTCTATTTAACATTACAATAGACAGAAATAAAAGTTCTGAACGATCCGATACAGTCACATTCTCCCCCAAACTATGTATGGCTGCGAGTTGTCTATAAATATGATAGCTCCCAGTCCATTACTTCATCGAGGGGAGGGGGTCGATGTTGTTAAGATGGTCTTGGATACCAGTTAGTTTAAGAAAGTATAATGCTATAATAATCAAAGACCGCTCAGTTAAGTTTCCCGCCCGTTTACAACCCTTTTCCCTGAATTTGTGACCGCGTGTCTAATGTTAGGAATATGTGATTATCCGTTTGAAATAGGATGTTAGAAATAACAGCTAAATTCCCCTAAAATTAAACCTTAAACAAAACAAAAAAAATAGACATTGAGTAATGTAGTTCTAGGTAAATACTAAAAAGATGGAATTATCGTGGGTTGAATGTCTTCGATAATAGATCTGCTCAATCAAGGCTGACCTGGGGCTAAAATGCAATCTGTTTTAAAATGGAGCAATAGAGGAAGGAGGGGAAGCAGTCGAAGAATTTAATGGAGTTGGCATGTGTTGAATAACAATGTGTGATTCTATGAGAAATGGTAATGAAGAGGAACAAGTATTTGTCTCTGTAGGGAGCCAAGCTTTACCATGTAACATGGAAAGGGATTCAGTGACCGTGTTAGAAGTGAATCGGTTCGTTTTGTTAATGATGAAGCCGTGTCAAAAGCAAATGTAAGTTCCGTGTGATCGGAAAAGGTCTCAGCAGGGACTTCAGTGCCGTTAGATTTGAATCTTTCATCTTTTGAAATAAAGACCTAAGAGAAAGTTTGGTGGGAAAAGACGAGGAGAAACACACACGTGTGTGTGTGTGTGTATATATATGTATGTATGTATGTGTATATATATGTGTATGTATGTATATATATGTATGTATGTATATATATATATATATATAGAGAGAGAGAGAGGGGGTGGGGTGCATACGTGTGTGTATATATATCCGAATTGTTAGGATGTTTGCTTCACCATCATGAGTTCAATGGTTCGATCCCATTGAGTACCTGGAGCAAATGTCATTTTCTATAGCTTCGAGTCAACCCTTACCTTGTGGTTGAAATTGGGTAGACCTAAATTGTATAAGAAACCCGTAATTCAAAAGGTACAGCGTTGCTCTGATTCTGCCTGTGAAGTACACTAACGGTACACGAGTCTGTTAATTCAGGTGCAGGTATTTCAGTTGATTGAACGGTGCAGATACTCCATTTTAT
>JAOPUL010001697.1:48339961-48354227 GCA_027564515.1 Octopus rubescens
CTGGAGTCTGGTGCAGCTCCCCAGCTTGCCAGTTTCCAGTCAAACTGTCTAACCCATGCCAGCATAGAAAACAGACGTTAAATGATGATGATATATATATATATATATACACCTATATTGGTGGAGATAACATGCTGAAGCCTTCGTCCAGCAGTGGACAGAACATGTGCACGGATGATGTATGAATGTATGTACACTGTGCAGCATCTCAGGCATTTAATAATAATACTAATAACAATAATGATATATATAGATACACACATATAAAAGTAGAATTAAGAGGTCCCTTAGTATTACTGAGTACTTGGTAACCTCCCTAGCACTGGTGCTTTGAAAAGTATACCCAGTACATATTGTAAAGTAGATGGCATATGATTGGAAAAAGCATAGGGTTGTGAAGCCCTTATATACTTAGCTTATTGAGGACTTATCAACACCTCTATTGCTGGTGTCACAAAAAAGTGCACCCAGTATATTCTGTAAAATTGGTTGACAATAGGAAGGGCATCTAACTGTAGAAAGAAAGGAAGCCAGAATGACACATATGAGCACTAGTTTTTGAGAGCAGTGACTCCCAGTAAGAAATTATTCAGATTGTGGTGACTTGTCCAACCTATCCCAGCATGGAAAACACACTATATCTATATTATCATCATCATCATTTAATGACTATTTTCCATGCTGGTATGGGTTGGACGGTTTGACAGGAGTTAGCAAGCCAGAAGATTGCACAAGGCTTCCCTGTCTGTTTTGGCATGATTTTTACAGCTGGATGCCCTTCCTAATGACAACCACCTACCTTACAGAGTGGACTGAGTGCTTTTCATGTGGCACCAGTGCTGGCAAGGTCTGTTTGGCATGATTTTTACGGCTTGATGCCCTTCCTAATGCCAATTGCATTAGAGAGTGGCCTGGGTGCTTTTTTACATGGAACCAACACTGATGGTATATATATATATATATATATATATATACACACAAAGGTGTATGGCCCAGTGGTTAGGGTGTTGCATTCACATTTGCAAGATCATTGTTTTGATTCCCCGACTGGTGGTGTGTTGTGTTTTTGAGTAAAACACTTTATTTCACTTTGCTCCAGTCCACTCAGCTGTAAATATGTAATTCTGCAAAGTACTGGCATTCTAATCAAGGGCAGTGTTGGCCTGTCCACCTAGCCAGTGGCATGGCTTCATTCAAAAGCTATAACAATGTGAGGAAGCACATTGTGACTAGCAGTGATAGTCTGGTCAATACAGTGATAGTCTGGTCAAACAGCATCTGATAGTCTGGTCAATACAGTGATATGTGTGTGCTGTGTGTAGGATATAAGTGTGTGTAGTATATGAGTGTGTGTGTACATGCCTGTCTGTGTGTATGTGTATCTCAGTGTTTGTCATACAACTACCACGCACTCACAACAAGGAACCATTGCAATTATATTGCTCAATACAGAACTAATCTAAATAGGAAACATACTAATAAGGAACTCCTATGCTGACCTGCTAGAAACGGGAACCAAGCCTTCTTTAAATCACTCACTACCATTTGAGATATAGAAAAGCCCATTGGATAATGTAGTTGTAGATGTATTTTGAATAATTAAGAGGGGTGGTGGGGGTGGTCACAGTTAGACTACCTCTGATCATGGGTTTGTTTGCTCAGAATTGATTTGAGGCTAGACCGGAAAGCATTAGTTGATATCACATTCAAGTGATAGGAAATCTCCCACCCTGTACCAGTAATTAGCAGACTAATTACCAAGGCTATATTAACAAAACAGAATGAAATAATTAATGCACAGGTAGTAGAACCTCGTCACAAATTAAGTCCACTTCTTGATTAGTGAAAGAAGCCTGTCATTAGGAGGGGCAGGGCTCTTAAATCCATTGATAATGACCTTTCTAATTAACACAACATAGTTAGCATGACTCCTGCCTACAATTAAACACTATTAACAAAATGACACTAATAACCACTTCATTGTTAATGAGCTAAAGAAAAAAAAAAAGGGCAGCCTTGATGTGGTTGTTTGGTTTACTAAAAGTAACAGCCAAATCATTATCAAATCACACACTACTCTCTTAAAAAGGAATAAAGGACACATCTGACAATGGTCATTTGTTTCTGATGTGATGGTCATGGCTGGAACAGTTTGGATCATTGTTTCACTCAATCAGGGCTGACCTAGTGATAAACATCAACAACAAATTCATTGAGAAAATAATTAAGACCAGGAAATTCTGGATACAAAGTGGACTTAGGAACGTAAGTTTGGCAAATAAAATATAAGGAACTAATGAGGAAATATGAAATGTCAATAATGAATACATTAAAACTGATGCACAGAGATGTTTTTAATAACACTTATTTACTACTACATAAACACACACACACACACACACACAGACAGATATATGCAGATGCACAGACACACACGAATATGTATATGTATGTATCTGTGTGTGTGTGTGTGTGTGTGAATGTACTCAATTTCAGTTCTCTGTTTATGTAATTGTATCATTTTAATTCTCTCTTAACCTAATTTTGCTCATTGATTTTTTTTTTTAAAGATTATTATGACTTATTATTTTAAAATTTGATTAGAGAGAGAGAGAGAAAAAGTGTCATTATTTTTGAGGGGGGGGGTCTTTCAATATTTGTAACCAATAGTAACAGGAATTGTAATTACCATTTTCTCATAATTAGCACTGCTGTACTTTCCAAAGATTGGATCTTTGGAGTTAGTCATGCCCAATCTCCTATTCTATCATGTGATAGTATGAATGTTTTCTTACACGAGATAAAAGACCACAAATTAGATGGTGTCAATATAATTGCCCCCTAGTAGCTTACAGGTATTTATTTTATTGACCATTGATGGATAAAACAAACATTTACCTTGGAAGAATTTGAGCTGAGATTATTAAAAAATGCAGTAGCCTAAATGAAACACAGCAAGTCGTTTAGTCTTGCTATATATAATTCCTTAGTCAACTGGCAAGATTACCACCTCTCACTTGCAACATTTCTTTCTCTTCATCTGCCATGCCTACAAGATTAACTGTTCATGGACCTCCATGTCAAAATCTGAAGATTCATGTTTTGGGGGAGAGAGAATACTATCCTGTTTCTTTTTGCTGGAATATTTACAGTTTACTCTGCTAGTTTCCTGCTCCCTTAAGCTTATCCTTGAGGTGCAGGAGCTATTTAATACTTAAACTAGGGTACTGGTTCATGTGGGCCTGTATGATACATATTGAGAGGACTAGCCCTTTGCTGAGTCTTATATGCAGTAGCCATTCTGCATTACTGGGGCCTTTGACAGGTACTACCACCCTGGGCCAGAGCAAGCCCAAGTGAATTGGTAACTAAGCAGTAATTTTATACTCCCTCAAAACCCCTGAACTCCAAATCTTAAATGTTAAATTTTGGATTTAAATTTTAATTCACCTGAAGAAACGTTATTTTTTTTGTCCATGATGTAATTGATTTGGTCATCGATAAAAAACACATCTGAAACAGCTGTAGTGAACCTCAACCCATTTGTGTTCTTACTTATTTTACACCTTACCATCAGATATAGTTTGTTGCCTTGCTCAGGGAAACAATTAGCCTAACGATATATAGTGAATTGATCAGCTAACAGGGCTAATGTCTCTCATTTATACTATCTTCATATTCTGGTTCAAAAATTATCTTTTACTTGTTTCAGTCATTGGACTGTGACCATGCTGGGACACTGCCTTGACGGGTTCAAATCACCCCCAGTATTTTTTTTTTAGCCTGATACTTATTCTGTTGGTCTATTTTGTTGAACTGCTAAGTTACAGAGACATAAGCAAACTAACAGCTGTATAGTAGTGGTACACACACACACACACACACACACACACACACAGAGTGGGCATCTTCCAGCTGCTGTCTATCAAATCCATTCACAAAGCTTTGGTCAGCAAGAGGCTTGCTCAAGGTGCCATGACACTTGCTCAAGGTGCCATGCAGTGGGCCTGAACCCAAAACCAAGTGGTTGGGAAACAAACTTCTCACTACACAGCCATGGCTAAAGAAAACAAACTCCCCTTGTTTCTCTAGAAGACTTAACTTGTAAAGCAAAGTTGAAGAAAACTTAGATGTTATTGCAAGCCAATCCAAAGACACAGTTTTCAAAATCATAGTTTGTCAAGCACAAATAATATCGATCTGTAGTAAGCCACACATTTCGGGAAAGAGCAACAATTGACTAACTGGAGTAGTTGACAGATTTGGGAGAAACCTCTGAACATTGGTTTTACCTTCTAGAAATAGCAGCCAAGTAGCCTTCAAATCACATTGTACTATCTTTTTGTAAAAGAACAGCATATATGCACAATTGTTCCTCCCCAAAATGAAAAACAAAAAATTCCAAATGGTGATGGTCCTGTCTAGAGTGTCTTTATCATAGGTCTGTCGTTTGTATCATGACTGACTAGGACATAATCAACAGCAAAACAACAAGTCACAGCAACAATAGCTGGTATTTATATTACTGATGTTGGAAGTATGAAAGAAAATAATTCTTTGATAGAATTTAAAGGGACATAAGTATCTTACCCCATTTAATCCAGGTCTCTATAGTTTCTGATGCAATTGATAGACTATTTCCATTAATTCACAGTGTGGAATGGAAATCCTATCATGATCAAATATTTCTTCTGAAATTAGTAGAATTAATCACCCATTAACAGATGCATATGGTAATAAAAGATAAAACCCTTCCATTCACACACATATCACATATATAAAACACACACATTACATATATATTTACACACATCACATATAGAACATGCACACATACACACACACATATATATATACATATAGAACACACAAATATATATACATATAGAACACACACACATAGAAAATACATCACATACATGGAACGCACATCACATGTATGGAACGCATGCATAACATGTATGGGATGCATGCATCACATGTATGGGATGCACACATCACATGTATGGAACACATTTCATATACAGACACATACACCGTCACATATATGGAACATATACATCACACCCCCACATCCCATATAGATCACAGATATCATATTTCTGAAACACACTCATTACATACATATAGAGATCAAATATATCACATATTACAAACGTACACATCTCATATTTGAAACACACACATCTCATATTTGAAATACACACCTCTCATGTTTGAAACACACACATCACATATTTGAAACACACATCACATATATGAAACACACACATCACATATATGAAACACACACATGCCATATATGGTATACAACATCAAATATATAGATCACTCACATCACATATACAAAGCCCATATATGCCATATATGGAACATGTGCATCACATATATGCAGCAGCGCAAATAAAATGAAGGGAAGTGAATATAAACTATTGATTCAGACATCTTTGCACTCTTAGATAAAAAGTACGACTGGAAATAAATAGCAAAAACACGAAAATCAAAGAAATAAAGAAATAAATAAGGAGATTTTAAAATAATTTCAATATCAAGTCTTTGGAATCCGATGTGTCTGAGGAATATTGGATCGGATGTTAAGACTCATAGATTAGGTCTGTCTGATATAGGGTGGTACTCTAAAGGACTAAGTCTTCTGATTGATTGATAGATAAATAGATTAGCAATAATACTTGGACAGATCAATGACGGATTACTTACATTAAAGGATTATCTAGGTACAGAAAGATATATTAAAATTTCAGTTGTTGTTGGTGCTGTTTGTGGCAGTGGTAGTGATGGTGATGTTAGTGGTGGTGGTGGTGATGGTTGTGGTGTCTTTGTAGTGGTGGCGATGGTGTTAGTAGAGTGGTTGTTTGTGATATAGATTCTGGTGGTGGCGTTGCTGGTTGTGATGATGACTGTGCTGTTGTTGTTGTGGTTCTTGGTGATGGTGGTAGTGGAGTTTGTATGATAATTTAATCCTATTTCAAAACAAAATTAGCCATGGAAAATAACCAAAACAGTAACATTAGTGATGGTGGTGGTGTTGTTTTTCTTTTTTTTTCATCTTGCCACAAGGGCATCAAGTACACAAACATCACAAAACAATCGGCATAATTCACTTCTACTCAAATACTCACAGCTGATATGTCTAAAACACAATATGTCGATTCAGCATCAGAGACATAGAACTGTTTCAGAGGCTCTGTTTATGTCGCTGTAAATAGGGACAATGATGAGATACATTGCATCGGCTGCAAACTCGGGTGCCGCCGCCCATAACGCAGAGGAGAGAGAAATCAATATGTATAGGGGCCTGACCGTCCGCTATCAGTTTGAGCCGGTCACCACCGGGACAGCAGGTGTTCACAGACCCCATACTACTGATTTCCTCCGTAAAATAGGGATAACGGTGGCCTGTCGGAGAAATGAGCCTCACAAGGTGGAGGGGCTGCTGCAGTGAGTGTTGCTGACCATTCTCCACAGCAACGCCATCGCGATCATTATGGCAGGGCACAGCTGAGCACACCATTCATTCTGGGGTATGTGGGCCATCGCCACCTTCCCCTCCATCTTCTGCTGTTTACCCCTACCCCCTTTTTTTTCTTTTCTTATCCTTTCTTATCTCTCTTTTTTTCCTATTTCTTTGTATTTTCCATCATTGTAATGAGGAATAGAAACAGTGTATAGTTGAAAGGTCATTTCAACTCCTTGCACAAGAAGAACATGGTGAAATTAGTTAAAAACTAATTCTAAAATTTCTTGAACAGATACATCAAATTAGAAAATCCCTCAAGGAAGGTACCCTGCTCTTTAATACTTTCACAGATATTTACCACTCTTTATTCTTCCCTAAACTTCTGTACTCAAGCTTCATCCATGCAATCTAGAACCCCCACATCAGATCTGCACTGACTCCATGAACGGTAACCTGGAAAACAGCTTCCATTGGGGTCACACCAACCTTCTATCCTTTTATAACAATAATAAAAAAAAAAAATCATCTCACTTATCAATAAAGCATAATTGCCACTCATCCTTTTAAAGCCTGAGCAGTAAGTAAATAGAACTATCACAATCACTCTAAATGGTGGACCTTATCACTGAGAATCTCTCCTGGCAAACACTGCCGCTCATAGTTCGGTTTGATCAAAAGATAGACTACCATCACCATATACATACATATTAATTAATCAATTGAAAACTAATTAGTAAATATATTGATTTATTACTACTAAGCACAAAATGTCCACTTTATTTTTCAATAGATTGTAACAGTTTTAACATATATGTCTTTCTTATTGGCATTGGTAGTCTAATGTATCACTATGATTAAAAAGTTTGCAATAAACATGGTTCCAGTTTCAAATTGATTGTGAAATATCTGGCAACTTTCTTCTACTACAGCCCCAAGTCAACCCGTATTTTATAGAAGGATTGATGGAAGCTGTGTAGTAAAACATCTTTTAGATTGAACCTGCTATAGTGTCATGATATTTAACATATTCACCTGGTCCTTGGGTACCTTTGGTGGAGTCCACTCTGATGCAAGAAATCAGGCCTATTTCCAGTGTAAGGATAGGTAACCTGATAATTTGGAGTATGGTTTCCTACTGTAGCAATCTCTGAGTCATGGCTGTTTTCTCTCTCTTCCTCAGTGTTGTTGGTCATCCAATAGATACCACCAATGCTGTCCTTCTTCTGACTAAACTGTAAAAAGGATGTAAGTATTGAGATAAAGATGTGGTTTTAATTTACTGATAACTTAGGGTTTTGTCTTAATTATGCCATAATATTTTCTAATTAAAATCGATTATTAAGGCACAATGGCTGTACGGTTATGCTGTTAGACTACAAACCCCATGGTCATGGGTTCATGCCTTATTTTAGCAACAGTTGGACATTAAACTCCTACACTTCCATCCCTCAAATATATCATCCAACTCTGCTTGTTACAGCTTGGCTGACTCAACACTTGAGTAGTTAGTAATAGGAAGTGATATCCAACTGTAAAAACAAACTCTACTCATATTTCTCATTTGTGTGGTTAAAAGTAAGAAGAAATATCCCGCTGTAAAACTGCTCATATTTCACAGTTGAATAGTTAATGGTAGAAAGTAGTCTTCAGCTGTAAACAACTGCTCTAGCATGAGCCAATTAAGGAGCCTCCTCATAATTGCTTAACTTGTTAGAAACAGCTACCAAATCTCAGTTAATCACACTCTAACATCTTGAAAAAACAGATGGACATAGCATTTTGTTGGAACACAATGTCTAGAAGACAGGATGGTCTCTGCTAGAGCCTCTCTGAAAATAGAATTCTACTGCATTGGAATAAACAATAACAACAGTTGTTCCAATGTAAGTATGGAAAGATTCATGCAAAATGAAACCAAGCATCCACAAAAATCTTTTAATTCCTCAAATTGTTAAAGATATGATAACTATTGAAACTTTGGTAATGGAAACTTGATTCTCATATGAAAACAACTAACTGAAAATATGGGGTTTCTGCCAGGATTTCTTTGATGAAAAAGGTGAAAGGTTCACATTTATGGGTGGGGAGAATGAAAAGCCTAATGTGAAAAATATTCACCTCTATCCCATCACAACCCCCGTGGAGAATTGCATTCACTGGCTAAGCATTGTATAGAAGTGAAGAAAATTTATTGCTTAATTACTGTGTAACTAATAATTAATCTTTAATGATACTTACAAAAGATCCATAGAATGGTTCAACTGTGATGAAGTCTTTAAAGACCGTATAGAACACAACCTGGTTATTCGTGTCAAGTTCATTGTTTGTCATTAGTTGATGCTGGTGGAATCTACCAGATGAAGGCTAACAAGTATGTATTGTTAATTAAAACACAGGTCAATTCTAATTGTCTTTCTCAGTCTGGTATTTTGACAGACAAATTCTAATGTGTAGTTATGTACGCTGTGTGTGATATTGATGTCTCGGTTAAAACCCATGCTTGGTCTTTGTTGGTGCACTATAAATGATGCATAGCTTAAGTGTTATGGGAAGGATTTCTCTCATTATCAGAGGAAAAAAAGTATAGCTCATTTCTCCATTTCTCCCATTATCAAATGAAAAAAGCATCTGTGAAGCTGATCTATCCTATTAACAGAGGTAAGAAGTACAGCTGTTTCATAGAATGAACACTAGTGTCATCATCATCATCATCATTTAATGTCCACTTTTATATGCTTACATGGGTCAGATGGAATTTGTTGAGGCAGATTTTCTGTGCCCGGATGCTCTTCCAGTCACCAACTCTCACCTGTTTTCAAGTAACATAACCTACTTGCCAGAATTATGACAGAGGGAACATATGATTGATGAATGATTCAGTCATCAATGAAACATTCTCTTTATGTTGTTGTTGTTGTTGTTGTTTAGCCCTTGGTTAATCTTGATTGAACAAAACTTTTGATCAAGACTTTTCCTGTCATGTCCATCTGTCCTTTCCAAGGGACAACATCCAATGGATCCTCTTTTGCCTGTGAAGGCACACGGCTTAGTGGTTAGAGTGACATATAAGATCATGGTTTCAGTTCCTAGACCAGGCGGTGATGCATTGTGTTCTTGAACAAAACACTTCATTTCACATTGCTCCAGTCAATCCAGCTAACTGAAAATAAGTACCAGCTACAAGTAAGGGTCAGCCATGCAACTATTTGATGTTTTGTTCATGAGACAAGTATTATATTCTTGGTTTGCTATGGAAACCAAGATTAACTCTGGCCTGATGGGCCTGTGGTTTATGATAGATCTGTTTACATATTATTATAACTTTGTTGTTTAAAATGATATGGTGTGATATGAAGGAGATTTAGTAGCAATTTCTAGCATATCATATGACCACGTAGCAACTCTCTCATTGGTTCAGTCATCTCGTGCAGTTTGCCAAGGGATCTTAAGTTCAATAGAACCCCTGCCAGCTACCATGTCATTATTTTCTAGTATGTAGACTATGATTGACAAGTGTAGGTACAAGGAATAAACAACATGAAATGCTTCAACAAGGGATTGAAATTGCCTCACTTATTCTGGTATCTAAGAATTTACTAACATTCTACAGTGTTCACTATTCTTATAGGAATATTGTAAATATGATTTTAGAGAATGAATGTTTTACTGGTTGCAGCCAATGGGCCATAACCATGTTAAAGTAGTACCATGACATATTAACCATTAACCAGAATTTTTCTCAAATGATATAACAAGCAGTAAGACTAAGAAGAAAATGGTTGGAAAGAGCTTAGAACTAAATATTTCTTTGAACAACTGAATTATCCCCAAAAAGACTTTATGGTAGAAATCATAATTCAATAAAAAGATTCCAGAACTTTATGATAAATATGAAATGGATGATGTTTCTTTGAATTAATAGTCAATGATAGATATAAGAATGGTTAGATTTTAGGAAAAGAGATACAATGGGGATAAAAAAAAAAAAACACATTTGCTTAAGAAGAAAAAATAGACACAGGCAATAGTTTTGATGTTCAAAGACTCATCTGTGAATTGAACCTGTTTCATGGATGTGACTTGCTAGTGGCTTTAAATAATAGCATTTCTACAAAATTCACACACACACACACACACATAGACACATATAGTTTACTTTTCCGTTAAGGTGAAATCAACAAAAAAGTACTCCATCTGGTGAGAGATAAATATTGTTTAATGTACACAATATATTGTTATGAGCTACTAATAGTTTCATACATTAGAGATGTTGTTTAGGCAGGTTTTAACATTCCTAGTGTCTCCAAGCAATCTTCAAGCCCTGAGCCCATGGCTTATACAAGTTGCAAGTTAGAACAATAGAATAAGAGAAACCAGAAGAAAAAAATGGGAGCAAAGTGGATGCAAAAAATGGAAGGGTGAAAAAAAGGACAAGAGAATGGTCCTATTTGACCATAGTCATAAGGCTAGAAGGTGTAGAATCAACAGAATGGGTCTAAAGTCTGCAATACAGCTGTTCAATCTGGAGAGAGTGGTGTTCTCCAATTCACCAAAAGAAACTTGTCCATGTGTTTGCTTTTGTTGAAAATCTCTAATCTGGAATTCTGCAGTGCAGTGGAATTGTTAGATCTAAAAAAGATATGCCATCTTTCAGCTGCACAGAACTTGCAATTTTTAGATCCATTAACATATGGCATGGATTTTTTACGATTTTCCACTTGATTGTATGTGGTGTGGAGTTGTTCTTCAAGCCCCGCATGTGGCTAGCCACTTAGTGGCTTTACTTTTGTCCATGTACTGAAAAGAAGAGAGGTGGTTAGTATAGTGTCTTTTGAAGTTGCCTTCACATAACCTAATGTACTTCTTTTTGGTTAGGTTATCATGTAGCATTGCTGTGACTTCTACCTCATATACGACAGAGTTTATCATGCACACCTAATCAAGTAGGCAAGCTCTAGGGTCTCGACAATTACACCTGGGAGTGGGTTCTTGGTGGTGTTTATGGGTAATGATGCTCTTCATATTGGGGCAGCAGCTATATGCTAACTTAATTGAGCGTCTGTTGAAAATATATTTGTATTTGTGATTTTCTGGGAAATGCTTATCAAAGAGAAACAGAAATCTCTCACTTATGTTAGTTTTAACATTTAAGGAGAAGGGTGGGGAGGGGGCTGAATCAAATTATTTTGCTAGGTCTATTCTTAGGTCTATCTTTATGATTCATATTATAATTAAGATGGTTGTAATATATCTTATCTTTGAAGCCACTGTTAGCTGGAGCATTATTATAGTAAGGGATGCCGTATCAAAAATTTCTTTAGTAGAAGAGAGATTGGATATCCTATTAATAATGTTAACTGTTAATTTTTTAAACACTACAGTGGGGTGGAAGGACTGTTTGTGTATATAGGAAAGTTTCTTGAAAGACTTATGGTATGGTTTATAAGATCTAGGGAAACACATCTAAAAAATCGACTTTTGACAGATTAGTACTAACAGTAATTTTGAGGCCTAATTGGCATTTGCCAAAGGTGCTATGTAGTGGGTCAGAATATTGTGGTTGGGAAGCTAACTTCTTACCACACAGCCATGCTAGTGCCTATATATATTTATAAACACAAACACGTGTAATATATATATATATATATAGTGTGTTGTGTTAGCTCTGTAACCGTATGTAGTTTCCGTTACACTACATCACACTTTGGGAAAGTGTTTTCTTCTATAGCAAGGAATGGCATCTCATCATTCAACCATGCATAAATTTATACAAGTATTGCATAATTTATTACACATAATCACTATATGTAATGTGGTTTAAAGAGGAATGGCACCAAAATAATTGTAACCACTATTAAACTTATGCTATACTGATATCTTCATCCTCTTTCTTGTCATATATATATATATACAATGATTATTATCTTTACTATCTTAGCTGATCGAGTGCTATTCTACTTGTTGAAGCCTTACCACACACTAATATATACATATATATATATATATATATATATTAAAGGGGATGGGTATTAATGTGTTTGTGTCTTCTTGTCTTGGCATCACCTGATGGTTGTAGAGAAGCATCACCATCATACAAGCAGTATCTTTCATTGTCAATCTTCCATGAAAACATGTCAAAAGATGAGGAAATATTACCATGCTTGGAGACAGGTGAAGGATGGGGTGACAGGAAGGGCATCCAGCCACAGAAAAATCTGCATCAAAGAATTCCATCTGACCATTGCAAGCATGGGGATGATGGTGATGATAATGATGATGATGATGCTGTTATATATGGCAAAAATACAATATCAATTTTTGTAGGAAAGGAAAGAGGATACAACTTTGGCACTATGGAGCTTCCAAAACCATTTAGCAATTTCCTTGTGTTTTGGCATTCTATCACCAAATATATTCTCTTTATTTCTCTCTCTCTCTACCCTTCATTGTCTCTCTTGCTTTCTCTATATCCTCCTCTTTTATTACATTTTCTGTTGGTAACTGGAATAATAATAAGTAGAAAGATGTTTTAGTCTCCCCCCATCATCCACCACCACCACTAATCAGTACATCTTTAATACAACACTGTTGTACTAAGAAAATACACTTTACTGTTTAAGGTGCTACTATTTCCCTTCTTTCCAGAAGAGACCTCTCAGCAATATGTAGATGTTACCTACATACAGCTAAGTGGACTGTACAATAGGTCTTCTCAATGGACACAGTACAGCAGTAGTGTCAGTTTGAACCCATGGATTCTAAGTTAGTTGTTTGCTTCTCTATCGAATCTTACTGTTGTGTTCTTGTAGAGAAACACACACACATGCACGTAGACGCAATAACATCAGCTATGGATGTTAACTGATGATGATAAGGATGACATACATAACATTTTCACAAACATATGTATATACATACACATGCATGCATAAACATTTGCAAATATACATACATTCACACATAAACACTCATATATTCATAAACACGTACACTTCATACAAACATACAGCCTGAACACATACATTCTTCCACAGACATGCACACACGTATATTCACAAATTTGCATACATACCCATTCACAAACATATATAGACATTCATAGCCACATTCACAAACATATATACACACATACCTATGTTCATAAACATATGCACAAGCACACACATATCTGTACATTCACAAACATACTCTGATACACATTCTTTTATATGCGCATTCCTACATATACACATGTTGACACATACACACGCACATTCAAACATACATACACACTTACACATCCAAACATATAAGTTCACATTCAAACACACATACACGCGTGCGTGCATACACTTACACAATTCCTATTTAAGTAGTGAATTGAATCAAACATAATCGGCTACAAAAGTACTTAATTCATCAACTCCTGAGGGAAGGAAAAAAAAATATAGTGAAACTTAACAGGATTTGAACTTACAACCTAAAGGTATGAAACTAAATACTATAATGCATTTACACTGGAGTTCTGCTGCTTCAAGCTATTTTCACAAATATTTCAGTATTATTTAGCTTTTTATATCTAGAATCTAATTGTGCATGTGTTTAGATATTAATATATATATACACACATATATATATTTCTATCTGCTCATATACATATACACACATAACCCTATATATATACACACATACATGCATGCATACATACACACACACCCATATATATATATATATATATATATATATATATATACACACACACCCACACATACACCCACACACCCACACACACACATATATATATATATC
>JAOPUL010001697.1:48582363-48593237 GCA_027564515.1 Octopus rubescens
CACTGCGTGGCACCTTGGGCAAGTGTCTTCTACTATAGCCTCGGGCCGACCAAAGCCTTGTGAGTGAATTTGGTAGATGGAAACTGAAAGAAACCTGTTGTATGTATGTGTGTGTGTTGACGTCCCCGTAACTTAGCAGTTTGGTAAAAGAAAATGATTGAATAAATATCAGGCTTAAAAGAAAAGAAATAAATACTGGGGTTGATTCATTCGACTAAAAATTCTTCAAGGTTGTGCCCTAGCATGGCCGTAGTCTAATTGGCTGAAACAATTAAAAGATATATGATAAAAGATAAATGTATATATGAAGATATGTTTAGGTATCCTTATCATCATGATTTTACGTCTACTTTTGATGCTGGCATGTGTTGGAAGAGTCACCACATTTGGAGTTGGCACATATTCAGAGGTACTTCTCACAAAACATGTGTTACATTTTCAAGTTGGTTTCTATGGCTGGATGCACTTCCTAAAATCAACCACTTTATCAAGTGTACTGGGAGCTACTTTTCATGGTATTCCATTGGCCTGTTGACTAAAGAGACTTATTTACCTCATATCTTCTCACTCACGAGAAGCATGAAAGATAGATGGATATGTGCATGCTCGTGTGTGTGTGTGTATATGTGTGTGTATATGTGTGTGTAATTCTAGTAGTCTATTTTAGAATTCCAATTCAGACCATGTGGTTTTAGATTCAGCCCCACTCCATGTTATCTTCGACAAGTGTTTTCTACTATTTCCCTTTGCTGACATATGTAAGTGAATCTGGTAATTTTCCATATATTGATATAAAGCCTACTTAACCATTGACTTACTTTTGGAACTCCTTGTAGAATCCAAGAATGGAAACTGTTTAAAATGATTCTTAAAGTGTGAATTGATTGTGTTCTGAGCAAAAATATGTCAGTGTAAGCCTTAAAATGTTGTACATGTGAATAGTTGGTATGCATGTTCTATTTTCTACATAGTTTCTGTAAGTAATAGTAACTGCCAACTGAAAAAGCATAGTAAGCTGTTTAAAGGAAAACTGCTGTAGTGGGTAACATTGAATGTGGGCTTTAATTTTCTATTCAAATCTTGCCCCAGTCAGAATGTGTCTTTCAATCTGATCTTTTTTTACTCAGCTATTACTCTGAGTTTTGTCATAGCATTTAGCTGGTGCGATAAAAGCAAATCAAACAAAATGAAGTCAACGCAGTAATATAATACAAAATAATATAAAAGTAGAATATATATATATATATATAGATATATAGATATATAGATATATATATATAGATATTTCATAGCTGGATTGTCTTTCAGTTACATACCAAACAAAAGTTTCACCATTTCCTGGTCTTCAGGTACTGGATTAATATATCAAAGCCACATATTCATGTTAAAAGAAAAAGTAAAAAATAAAAGCTTACAATTATCAGTTAGTGCATATAAAATTATAATGGCATTTTTCTTTTCCTGTAGGCATATATAGCCTACTATCTCTCAATATTTGAATTTTCTCATATTCCATTTACATTGTAAAATATGTATATGATGGCGTCAATACCTATCCGTTTTTATTTCACTAGTTTGACGCAGCTATCATTGTGTCTTTTATTTATTTATTTATTTATTTATTTATTTATTTATTTATTTATTTATTTATTTATTTATTTATTTATTTATTTATTCCTTCCTTATCAAGTTTACCTGGACAACAAAAAATTCCATTGAAAAATGTTTGCAAGTGAAGGGATGCCACTTTAACATGGCTATCTTTTGATGCTGTATAAATTCTATGGTTGTGTAGTTATATACAAATATATTCAATATTAGTATGGGCACTCTGTGTGGCACTAAATATATAAATACACCATGGCAATTACTATATTGTCAATGTCAGTTATACCTCTAACTACATTTGAATAATCCAAGGCAACACCAAATGATACCAATCTTCCCTTTGGATGCCAATTTTCTGTTTGCAATGACCATTAACAAATCAAAACTATTTTCACTTTATTTTGCAATAATTTTCAATCCATTTAATTATGATAAATAATTCTGTCATTATTAATGCACTTATTTCACAGTACAAATAAATACTTGAAAATTAAAATTTAGAGAAAATGCTATATAAAAATGATCCCAATATAATTTTCCATATAGAAACTGATAATTGTGAAGCCTACTAGTCAATTCAAAGGGTGTGTTCATCTCTGAATAGACCAAATTAGATTAAAGCACTGTATGAATGAGCCACGTGTTCTTTTAACTTGAAAGTCTCTTTGAAATGTTTCTCTGAGAGAAAATATTACAGCTAGTGCCATTCCGTGTTGGTATACACATAATAAATGTTACAATATCTGTATTTTAATCTGATGCTGTTTCAAATGCACATATTAACCCTTTAGCATTTAAACTGCCCATATCTGGATCAAATATTCTATCTGTTTATGACCAAACTGGTGAGATCTGGACTCTCACACCTAACCTACAATGTCATTCTAAAAATAAACAATCACATCATTGAAATCTCAAAGCTAAGAGATAGTGCATGATTAATTCAAAACAATGAGAATAAATAAGCTTTACATTTGACAGACTAATCTGAATGCTAAAGGGTTAATATTATGACTGGTGCTGTTCTACATTCATATATACATTATATTATATACATTAGTATACATCAGTATTTTAATCTAATGCTGTTTCAAGTGCCCATATTAAAAAAATGGATTTATCTTCATTTTGAATTCAGTGCTTATCATGAAAAGGTAGTTTTGATCCATTACCTATAAATCTGGAAATGGTGAAACTTTTAGCTGTAATGCATCTAGAGGACAATCAAGCTATTGAAATTATGTATTATGCTCTATATCATTGTATAGAGTTTGTGAGGATTAATTTGTTTTTATCATTTTGAAGCTCCTCTTTGAATTGAACTCTCTTTGTATTTTAAGCATAACTACCAATTGAGAACAACTATTCAGTAGATTTTACCACAAAAACTATATGCTAACACACTAACAAACTGTTTGTTAAAAAGTCTAAAACATTGTAGAGAAAATTTAAATAAGTGAATGTGTTAAAAGGCATTATTTCTTTTTTACAAAAATGAGGAATCAAATGATTTGAATTATGGCTTCAGCACCAGAAGTTGTCTACCTAGAAATGTATTATTTGAACTTTTTGAGAAAGACAGTTCAACATTATGAAGAATGTAAAGTTCAAGAATATATGTAACACCTTACAGCATATATTGTTATAGCACATAAAGAAAATTTATCACAAAAACAGACAGGTCTAGAAATACATTTAAATGGGACTTCAACACTTACAATGATCTTTTGGAAAATAGCAGGTGCAACATCTACAAAAGAGACACCTTGATACTTATATTCTATTAATTGCCTCGTCTTAACATATATGATAAAGTGAACTTGCTTGAACAAAAGAGACCTTATGTAACAATCAAGAACCATAAACCAAATTTTTAAAATCATTTCTCCATTGTAATCATTAAGCCAATGAAACTGAAACAAATTAGCAAATTGATGTTATATAAAATAAATGACATTGACAAAAGTCCCAGATGGATACTTGGGAATAATGGGGCGTCTGTTGTCAGTTTAAATCCATTATTGTTAAACTAGTAGTATGTATATCCACACAGTTTGACATAGTTGATCATTATTCTTTGATTACATGACATCTACTAGAAGCTCTTTTATAAAACTTCATGCTATAGCAACAGACAAGAACAGAAATAATTATTCTTGCCAGAAAATTTATTATTTTTCTGACAGTGTTCAGTGGATGAAGCAGAATCTTGAAGTTTTCTTTGATGCAAGTTCATGTGTTAGCGATTCTGCAGAAATTACAGATTTAATGGAATTTATATTTTAAACCTTGTGTCATAAGAGGTTTCATACCAAAATTGGAGGGCTTTATAGAAATGATGGTCTCTTTATAGCCCAGAATATAAACAAACAAGCAGATAGGGTTGTTAGTATTTAATAAAATTATTTGTTGATATGAACTTAAAAATTACAGTAAGTACTAACTTGAAATTAGTCAACTATCTAGAGGTAATTTAATCTGGATAATATGCTCTACTAACCTAACAATTCATCATCATATATAGACCACCTTATATTTTCAGTAATATAACTAATATAAGTAATATAAACACCTGAGCAAGTGAATATCAACGTTTTGTGTGAAGTAACTTTTAATAGAACAATGAATGTGTATAAAAATGCACTGGTACCCAGTGGTTTCGAGGAAACCATTAAATATGATAGACAAATAGAAAATAATGAGAAGAAACAGAGTAGAAAGACTATCATACAATCCCCAATGTTTGATGATTGTAGGTACAAAAATAAGCAAAACATTACATTAACTTGTCAGAAGGCATTTTCCCCAGAGCATAAATATAGTAAAATTTGCTAATTGCGTTAACGAACTTTGCTCATTCTGTCATGGCCATTAACTATAGGAAGATAATGAAGAAATTAAATAATCAGAATGATATTGGAAATAAAGCAAGATAATATAATTGTCTTTTTACAAGTGTATGCCCAGTTAATGGATATTGCCTCAAGGAATATGTAATATATGCACCACTTTAATGTCCAATATTGACCTAAGTGTCATTAATTATACAGGTATGACCAGGAGTCAATTTAAGGGTTGAATGCAGCAGCATAGCTATACATTTCATACACTACAGCAGACATAAAATTGGCATTGAATGTGTTGTTATTGAGAAACAGTAATGTACCTTATGTCATAAAATGGGGACTTGTAGACAAAATGGTTTCCCATATGTAATCAAATGTTTTCATATAGTATTTGTACATTGCAAAAGTTATTTATTTTGAAACATAAAACTAAAATATTAGACATTCAGAATTAATATGTTCTTGCTCTTGTGTGCTCAAGTGTCTATTTAAAATCTTAATGGTATACCATATAACCTGAGGCCCTATTTTAAATTGCATCTTCTTGATATTTTCATCTTTTATATGTGCATAAGGATATGTATATGGGGGGTGAGTGTTTTAATCAAATTTTCATGCACATGCATGCATACACACATGTGAAATAGATTTTTTGTCAAATGTTTAGAAGGTGCACTGGTTGTAGTATTTGATTTCTTTTTTTAAGTTAGGTAACCTAATTAACAGTGGAGGTAACATAGCCAAATTTAGAGTGGAATAGAAAAGGTTCAGGAAGCTATTGTCTCTGATAACACAAAGGGTTTCATTCTCAGAGTGCAGGGAAAATTGTATGAAGTGTGATGCTGCATAGCATCCTTCCTCTATCACTGTATCTTCATCCTATGACTTTCTCCTCCTTCCATCATGCCACTAATGATCTTTTCCTATTCAATTTCCTCCTCAACAACCAACATGTAACTTCCATTATTACCTTTTCTATCAATGTCTCACCCTAGGCCTCATTCCTTCATCACTCTCTCTTCTATTCATCTCTTCATTACATTGCTTTCAATGAACAGAGACAGGGTAGAGTAGGGAGGACATTTTAGTCTTGCTAGGAACAAGACAGTAATTCTGGTGCTGGTACTATGGTAAAATGCACCGTGTACTCTCTTTAAAATGGTTGGGGGATAAATGGTGCCAATGGAGAGTAGAAAGGACTGTTGAGACTTGTTGAGGAGTTGACTACTTCTCTAGCCACAATGAAATGCACCCAGTACAATATCTAAAATTATTGGCATTGGGAAGATCATCCAGCTATAGAATACATGCCAGATATAGAGCGAGATGTGATCCATGACTCAGCTGGGTGGCCTGTATCTTCAGACAAGACCTAACTTAAAATATGATGCCACTTGCTGGCAAGGAAAGCAGATGTAAAATCACACACACACACACACACACACACACACACACACACACACACACACACACACACACAAATATGTATGTATGTATGTATGTATGTATCATCATCATCATCATCATCATTTAACGTCCACTTTCCCAGACTTGCATGGGTCAGATTTTCAATGGCTGGATATTCTTCCAGTTGTCAACCCTCACCTGTTACTAAGCATTGTCAGACATGTATTTTACGGAAGATTGGAAATGAATGACATCATTTGCAAGACAGTGATGCTCGTACAACCATCATGTGATGACAAGACAAGGTTACATAAACACAAAGGCGTGCGCGCACACATGCACATGTGCACATGCATGTGCACACACACATGACAGGCTTCTTCTAGTCTCTGTCTCCCAAATCCACTTACAAGACTTTGCTCGGCCTGGGGCTCTAGTAGAAGACACTTGCCCAAGGTGATGCATGGTGGGTCTGAACACAAGACTACAGGTTTAGGAAGCAAGCTTTTCAATCACATAGCCATACCTACACCTATATATCTATCTATCTACCATTTTGGGTGAGTTTCCTGGACCATAACCACTTTTTCTTCTATTTTTAGGTCTTCTATTTGTAACTAGTGCTATTGTAATGCCCTCTAGTACTTCCATCTGAATACCAAGAATAATTGCATCCATTGTTTCTTGTGGTATTCCATAGGTCCTCAGTTTGTCAGCCATCTTTCCTCGATTCACTGAATCAAAAACCCTCAAGAAGTCCACAAGGAGCCACACTACCTCTAAGTTCCTTGCTTTCACTCCTTCAATGGTTTTTCTCATATCACAGTCAATATCTGCCCACATGTTGATCTGTTCTTTTTGAATCCATATTATATATACACATGTGTCTCATTGAGAATATAGTTAGTATGCATATTGTGAGAAGAATTACAAATATGATTCTCTGCAATTTTTTTATAGTAATGAAATTAAAGTAAAAACGTTAGGGTTATTGCCCTTTCACATTGGAAAAAAACTTGAATACCTATGTATGTCTATATATCGGTGATAATGTAAATATCTGAATACTAGCAGATGAATGCATAATTCCTTATAGAAAACAGTTTTAGTCTATATATACTTTAGATAAAACATTAATATACTGTGTGAGGTGTGCTGTGTTGGAGTGACATCCCTTTTTTTTGCAAACATATTTTCAATGGATTTCTTTTTGTTGTCCAGGTAAACTTGATGAAGAATAAATAAATAATAAGTAAAAGATACAAAAATAGTTGCCTTAAACTAGTGAAATACAGTTAGATATTGACGCCATCATATACATACTTTACAATGCAAATCAAAAACATGAAAATTCAAATATAGATAGATAGGCTACGTTTGCATGCAGGAAAAAATATCCCACTATAATTTTATATATATATATATATAAACTGATAATGTGTTCATGCAGTAGTCACTTCAAATAATGAAAAAGACATACTTTTTTTTTTTTTGATTTTAGCATTTAACATGGATAGGTTGGTTTGATTCGTTGTCTGAAAATCTGAAAAGTGAATTTTATATTTGTAATATAACTGATGTTTTGGGCAAGACACTAAGCTGCACCCAGTGATGAGGTTCCAGTTTGAGAATACAGGAGTTTTGGGAAGTGTGGAGTTACCCCTCCATCATTACTACCCCTGGTACTCTCAGTCCAAGTTGGTAGTACCTGGCAAAATCTCCAGTTCTAAGTCACATAGCAGAAGCTGGTCCTGTAGCTAAGGCATACAACACTCAGAAAAGCACTGGCTCCTAGACATGTATCACAAAGGCCCACTAATGATGTCACATGAAGCAGTCTTTCTACTTAAGAGTTAAAAAGTCCCTGGGCCTCAAATGTAAGAGTGGGAGAGCAGGAGACTAATAGAATAAGCTGTAAATAAATAAGCTAATAGCAATAGGAAATTACTGTTGTATTTATCCCCAAGAAAAATCATGAAACTTCGGGCTTTGACATTGAGATCCATGATCGCTAACGGCTGTAGGCACATGAAGGGAATAAAGCTGAGCAACAATTCAGCTACTAAATAATTAGCCATGTGTATCCTGTCCCTGTGTGTTGTAAGAGGCAACTTAATGAGTTGGTATCATGATGGTCAGCTGACCATAAAAATTGCCTCAACAACCCCTGTCTAAATCATGCTTGCACAAAAGAAACATAAAAATCAATGATGGTGGTTGTGACGTTGATGATGATGAGTGTATAGAAAGCAGATGTAAAATAACAATGATGACACACACACACACACACACACATACATATATATATATATACACACATATGCACAAACACACACACAAACACACACACATGAGTCAAGGGCGAAGATGGATACATTGACAATTCATCTTCCATGGCTTATAAGTTACTGTATAAAATACACACCAATCATAGCAGACCTGGAGTTTCTGCACCAATGGACTTGTTTAAATTAGAGTACCAGTCTTTAAGTGTAGATAGCCAAGAGTTTGTGTTGAGTGCTGAATAAGGACTATGCCTGGACTTTTTTAATGCTAGTTGTTGTTATTGCCATTGTGAGTGTCTACTGGTAACATAATATCTCTGACCAAACTTCTTGTTTTTATCCCCTCTACATATTGCAGAATTATTAGACTGTGGGCAGATATATGGTGCATTAGCTTGTTTTCTCACCTCAGCTTTTGTCTTAAAGACCAATGACATATTTTTCTTTCCACACTGTGCCTATAGTAGAATTATTATTATTATTATTTAGGCAGTGAGCTGGCAGAATCATTAGCTTGCTGGACAAAAGGCTTAGCAGCATTTTGCCTGTCTTAACATTCTGAGTTCAAATTCCGGTGTACTTGACTCTGCCTTTCATCTTTTGGGGGTTGGTAAAATATGTACCACTCAAACACTGGGGTCGATGTAATCAACTAGCTCCCTCCCTTGAAATTTCAGTCTTGTGCCTATAGTAGAAAGACCCCCCCCCCTCTCTCTCTCTCTCTCTCTCAAAGTAGCCATGAAACTCTGTTACTACAAAATGCCTATTTCTGTCCCTCTACTCATCTTCTAATTTCTCATCTGGCACAAAGCCACTTTTCCCAATACTACTTCCCCTTCCGTTGGGGTGGGGGTGGGGTCTTGTCTTGTCTTGTCTTATAAATTATTTGGTAAGTTCACTGTTGCTGGTGTCATGTCAAAAGCATCCAGTACACCCTGTAAAGTGGTTGGTGTTAGGAAACCATAGCAAAGCAGACAGTAGAGCTTAGCGCAGTCTTCTGACTTCCCAGCACCTGTCAAATTGTCCAACCCATGCCAGCATGGAAAACAGATGTTAAATTATTATTATTATTATTGCTATTATCATTATTATTATTATTAATATTTTCTTTTTTGTTTCTTCATTTTAGCCTTTGCTCAATATGAAGACAATGCACCAATTCCACGGTTTAACCCGTCTCCTACCAATGTGACATTTCGAAGAGGAGAAACTGCAATCCTTCACTGTTCAATAGAGAACTTGGGCACCAAAACAGTGAGTATTTTGTTCACATTCTAAGCTTTCCTTCTTTTAAACAATCAACATCTCTTTCTCTTTTACAATGAAAAGTTGAAACGTTATCTTTCCCTTTCTTTCTTTCCCTTTCTTTCTTTCCCTTTCTTTCTTTCCCTTTCTTTCTTTCCCTTTCTTTCTTTCCTTTTCTTTCTTTCCCTTTCTTTCTTTCCCTTTTCTTCTTCTTCTTCTTCTTCCCATAAACATTTTCATACATATAAACACACACACTCTTTCTTTTTACTTTCTCTCTTACTCTCTCTTTCATGCACACTCTGTCGCCAGTGTTCTCTCTCTCTCACACACACACAAACACACTCACTCCATCTCATGCATATATATACACACACACACACACACACACACACACACACACACACACTCTCTCTCTCTCACTGCACACATATTCTTGCTCTTACACATGCAATTCTCAAAGAATGGTAAAAATTCTTCCTTTCCTGCTGCTCCATTAGTAGATTATTTAAAGGGAAGTTATCTTTTATTATTTTCCCCAACCAACTCCACACTTGCATGCTTACACACACATGCACAACCATACTTACAATTACATGCAGACATATACACATGAAAACATACACTCACACACATTGAAATCAATGCCATTTATTTTAACCAGAACCACACAAAAATCTTAAATCTATGATTCCAAAAACAAAACCATATTCAACGTAAGACAAGGAATTTTTACATTTTCGTAAATGAATTTCGAATTCCATTTGAAGGGGCATTTTAATAAAATTAGAATTTTCTGGTATTTTTGCTTTAGAAATTTCAATTAGAGAAATAGAAATTATGTTATAGAAGAATGTTTCGGAGTAATATGAAGAATGGTTCACTCGTTTTAGAGGGGTGGTGGTGGTTGATGATGATAACCTGCAATTAATTAGAAAGTGGGCTCTTCCTATATTTTTGGAGATTCCGGTTCCATTTTGGTGTTTATTTTTGATAATCACAGGAGATTGTTATACCTTCTAATAGTGTGTGTGTGTGTGTGTGTGTGTGCGTGCATAAGCATGTTTTTGTGTGTGTGTGTCTGACTGTTTGTCTGCTTCACTCTTTCAGTCTCTCTCTTTCTTTTATATGTGTGCATGTGTGTGTGTTGTTTTCATATGGTGATTGTAGCAGTCCACAAATAAGAAAAAATTCAATGTTAAAAACAGTGTAGCAAATAATTTGATTTATTCATATTTTACAAAATGGCCACAATGTTTCAGCAAATCAAATATTACGCAAGTCTTATCAGAGAAGAAATATATATATATACATACAAAGACACAGGCGTGGCCATGTGGTAAGAAGCTTCCTTCCCAACCGCATGATTCTGGGTTCAGTCCCGCTGCATGACACCTTGTGCAAGTGCCTTCCACTATAGCCTCGGGCTGACCAAAGCCTTGTGAGTGGATTTGGTAGACAGAAACTGAAAGAAGCCTGTCGT
>JAOPUL010001697.1:48753390-48763596 GCA_027564515.1 Octopus rubescens
CGAGGGCTACTAACCCCAAGATTCCGAGTTCAATTCCAGGCAATTCCGAGTTCAATTCCTGAAATAATAATAACACTACCAAGACACCTGATGAAGGCTGGAGACTACATCAGCCGAAATATTGTGTTAACAACACTACAAGATGAGGACACATATCCGTCCTATGTATATAATGTAACTAATGTATTAGTATAACTGTTGTTTAGCACGCCGGACAAAGTGCTTAGCGACATTTCGTTTTGAGTTCAAATTCCGCCGGGGTTGACTTTGCTTCTCATCCTTTCGGGGTCGATAAAATAAGTACCAGTTGAGCACTTGGATCGATGTAATCGACTTACCCCTCCCCCGAAATTGCTCGCTTTGTGCCAACATTTGAAACCATTATTATAATTGCTGCTGTGTTGCTGCTACTGCTGCTGCTATTGCTGCTGCTGCTGCTGCTGCTGCTGCTGCTGCTGCTGCTGCAATTTTTACTACTGCACTTGTTAATTGTTTATTTTGTTTTGAGTAAGGTTATTGATTCTCCAACTTTATGTTTTGCAATCATGCGCAGTGTTATATTTGAGAATAGAAAGAAGTTTATACTTTGTCTAATTTCCTGTGTTGTGGGTTTGTTCCGTTGTGTTTCCTGTTTTAATTTATTATCGCTTGCACTTGTTATGAATATCTTTTTTTTTTTATTAAATTCTGGAGATGATTGTATAGTAAATGTGCCGTGCGAAATGCGTTATTGAATTGCAAGCGTCTGAGGTTATAATTATTACTATATCTGTGATACATACGTAAGGAAGTAGTGTGGTCGACAGGTTCCGCTGACCTTCCCGCCTGTCCGCAGTTACTGTAGGATCCGCTCTATTTAACTGATATAAAAATCTTATATTAAAGTCAAATTCTCTTATTTTTTGATAATATTGTACAGGAGCCATCTTTCGACGGAAATCATTGCTACGTCAGTGGTATGTTCTGGAATGTGTTTACGTTTATGTTTATGTTTTTTGTTTTTGTTTTTGTTTTGTTTTTGTTTTTTTGTTGTAGTTATTTTTTTTCTAATTATATCGTTCGTATCCGTTCTTACTGGTGTCGTTTCACTATTTTCTAATCCACAACAATTTCTTTAGTTCCCACTCGCAAAAAGCTACTCACAAGTAGCTTTTTGTTTGCCTTCCTCTCCATATCTTCATCGGAAGAGATCACAATATCTATTTCCTGCATATAATTTCATTAATGTTTTAGAGTATGTGTTACTTTCAAAGCAGCGAGATGGCCGAATCGCTAAGCACGCGAGACAAAATTCTTAGAGGTACGTCGGCCGTCTTTCCGTTCTGAGTTCAAACTCCGCCGCGGGCGACTTTGCCATTCGTGCTAGATTAAATAAGTACCAGTTGAGTACTGGGGTTGATGTAATCGAATAGTTCCTTCCTCCAAAATTTCAGGCATTGTGCCTATTGTAGAAATGATTATTTATTATCTACGACTTTTGTCAGTCTAGATAGATATGCTGCAGAATATCATGTGCAATTTAGCACTAACAATTTGGTGCGGGTTTATACAATTCATTCTATTTTAGTGTCTGCATATTGCCCACATTCATAGCTAACTATTCGGTACAGGTACAATCTATCCGAGGACTTCTATACAGTTTCACTCATAATACCTGGGTCAAGCCCATGTTAAGAAAAAACACACTTGACCAAGAGTCCAAGCTGTAGGATCGAACCACCCGATAATATGTTCAGTCTTTGGGAAAACTGTTTAACCGACAGTCGTTTGCTATTATTGTTGTTGCTTTTGTTATTTTAGCCCCTGGTCAATGCAGACCTAATAACAAAGATGTTCACACTGTCACCATTCGGTCTTTTTATTTTTTTTAAAAAGTTTCTTGGAAATACTGTATCCAATGTTTTCGTTTCGTATGCTTTTCTATGGTATGTTGTGATATTGGATAGAATTAGTAATTATAACGGAGTAAAGAAAGGATTCATATTGGTACTTGTTGTTTAGGATAGATGAAGACATATAGAAGGATGTGTATGAACTTTTATATCGGAATATGTCGAGGAAGCGAGGAGAGGAGGCATTGAGAACTGATGCTTCACACACGTCTGCCCCAAAAGTGCCGGCTATCTCAGCGCAATGAAAAGGTGGGGTGCATGTGTCACAACCAGAAATGTTGCCATTTGGCGAGTATTTATCGTACTGTTTAGAAAAGTTAGAGACATGTAGAAGTTTGTGTCTGGTATTTCATATCGGAATGTGACAAATAGGAAAAGTAGACATACCAAGCTGGTGCGCCACACATGTCTGTCTACAGAATAGTAGATATCGCAGCACATCAAATAAATGTGGCTACAAGGGATACGAACAGAAATATTGGTGTTGGCATTGACTTCAGCCGTGCATTTATGATATTTAGCATTTAAGAATACATTTTTAGTCGTTTCTTCATGTTGATTGCATAGTAGAAGGCGATGATCTGGTAGAATCGGTAGCACGCCGGACAAAATGCTTACCGGAATTTCGTCATGCTTTACGTTCTGAGTACAAATTCCGTCACGGTTGGCTTTGCCTTTCACCCGTTCAGTGTCGATAACATAAGTACCAGTTGAGCACTGGGGTTGATGTAATCGACTCCTCCTCCCGCCGAGATTGTGGATCTTGTGCCAAAAATTGAAACCAATATTGTTTGTATAGTTTGTAATGACACACAGACAGACACACAGACAGGCAGACACACACACAAACAGACAGACAGACAGACAGACAGACAGACAGACAGACAGACAGACAGACAGACAGAGTTAGCAAATGAGATCGAGAGAATCTCAGTATAGAAAACAACACTTATTAGCGTTCAGATGATTTGAACTTACACTCCGAGATCTTTACTGGGTACCAATCAATACCCTGCTCATTCATCTTGATTTGACCATCGTACATCCTCTCCCTTACCTTGGTCCCCCGCCTACACACACACACACACACACACACTCCCATAGGGCCACCTATATCCTACTACTACTCGCTTGCCTTCCACTCCACTCCACTCCACTCTACTTATATAATTCCCTACATCATGAATTGATTTCGATCTCTCCACCCTGATGAAGGACGCCAAGAATTTTTATTGCGGATTTGCTTCCACTAACTCGATGCAAATTGTTTTGGTGAGCTACATTTCCCAACATTATGAAGGATCTCCAAGTCCCCAGAAACAGCTGTCGGACTTGTAACACCTCCCCTCTAAGCCTTTGAGCTCATGTCATCTCAGTAAGTTTGTTCTACCAATATGTATATAAATGTATATATATATCTATACTTGAATGCCAACCATCTGAAAATTTACAGTCTTTGCCTTCTTTTTTGAATGTATGCATGGATATGTATACTCTACTTATCAAACCCAAGGAATTGTATCTGTTTATTTGCATCATTATCTATACATACATACATACATACATACATACATACATACATACATACATACATACATACATACATGCACACACACACGCATCGGGCTTTTTTCAGTTTCCATCTCACAAGGCTTTGGTCGGTCTGGGATTATAGTAGTGGGACTGAACCTGGAACCATGTGGTTAAGAAGCAAACTTCTTACCACACAGCCATACCTGCGCCTATATTAATTTTTTAATAATCTTATCCCACACTAAAAGGTAGACGTATGGGTTAGTATACCATGTGACAACAATCACCAACTGATACTGTCCCTTACACCTTGAAAAAGGTGAGACATATTGGATATTCCTGAACCTATAAAAATACGAGATGGTCAAGGCTGGAACGTCTTTCATGATGTAGCCGCTGCAAATACACTTTCATTATATACCTCTTGAAGGTGGCGAGCTTGCAGAGTCGTTACCACGCCGGGAGAAATGCTTAGCAGCAATTTTTCCGACTTTACGTTCTGAGTTCAAATGCCGCCGGGGTCAACTTTGCTTTTCATCCTTTCGGGGTTGATAAAGTGAGTACCAGTTACAAACTGGGTCGATAAAATCGACTACTCCCCTCCCCCAAGATTCCAGGCCTTCGTGCCCAGTATAGAATGGAATATTTCTTGTTCCATTCTGGCATGGATTGAACAAAGTGACAGAATCAAACAGATTCAAGGCTTGCATCATATTCCACTGTCTACTTTGTCATGACTTATATGGTGGGATGCCCTTCCTAACACCAACCACTTTACAACATGCACTGGGTGCTTTTATTCATGCCATCAGCACCTGTGAGGTCACCAAACAGCTTGCAAGACTACAAACCTAAAGAGAGAAGTGGTTTCATACTTGGCGATGAGAGGTTAAAATATGAGAGACGAGTCCAGCTCATAACTAGTTTCTTGTTGTAGAGGGTTCACACATTTTAGAAGAGGGTGGGAGTGATTGGGGTGGAGTGGTGAAGCAGTAACAATTGCAGTAATGAGGCGTGTGTGTGGTTGAAGTGAATGAGGGTAGAAGAACTGGAGTGTGGATGGTGGAGGTTGCAAGGGTGTATGAGAAAGTGAGAAATGGGTGAAGCAGTGAATATAATGAATGAATGAAGTAAATGAAGAAGGAAAACTAGTGTCAAGCAACTGACAGCTAGTATCAGCAATTTGAAAAACAAATGGAAATACTGTCGTTTTGGTTTCATTGTTAGCTTGTTTGCCAACTCTTAGCTTAATTATGATCTGACAGTTGGAAAGAGAGCACTGAGTAGATTAGATTAACATGAAATGAAGTGCCTTGCTCAAGGACACAATGTATCACTTAGTCCAGGAAATGAACCCACACCTTATGATCAAAGGCGTAATTCTTTAACCACTAACCTACATTACTTCACACACATGCATGCACATACATATATTCTTATACACATAAACACACATATCATGTGAATGTCATAATTTGAAAAAATGTTTTGGTGATGATTTTTAATTGGCTGAAAAATTTCACTTCATGTCAAAATATCAAAAACTGGGATTTTTTTCTGAAGGTGATATTCTTGTTTAACCTGACATGAAATAGTAGTATCAAGCTGTAGTTCTGTTAGATTTCAGTTCTAACATGCAAGTATCTTAAACCTTTAGTATTTAAAATGGCCATATCTGGGCCAAATATTGTACCTGTTTTATATTCAAACTGGCTAGATCTGGCCTCTTACACCTACCCTTCAATGTCATTCTAAAACTAATAAATGACATCTTTGAAATTACAAAAGTGTGAGGTAATTTAAAACAATGTGAATAAATATGCATTATATTTGACAGAGTAATCTGAAAGCTAAAGGGTTAAAGCCAGAATTCTAAATTCATTAAATGCAGTTATTGTCCAAATGTCCATCTTCAAAACAAATAACACCTGCTAAAAGAAGATGAAGTGGTTCTTTGAATATCGATTTAAGTAAATGAGATGAAAAATTGGATCCAATGAATGTGGCACCAGTAAAAGAAAGGAAGATTATTGTTTGTATTGCTTGTGTATTAGCCATTCGAAGTACATTAAATATTGGTGAAAATGTTGGAAGAGTGGAACCATTTGGGATTGGTTCTAGCACTGGCTTTAGTTTATCTACAATCAATGACAATTCAAGTATTGATTTCTTTATATGAACCTCAACATACTGAAATGATAGTGATCAGGGAAATAATGATTGTTAAAAATGATATCAATGATGATGAAGGTGTTGAAAATATCGAATATTGAGTTGAAGATTGTTTCAGTGATTAAGAAAATATAGATGATGAACCTGAGAATATAGAAACAGGTGTTGTAGTTCATTGCCTTATTTATAGTGACTGAGTTGCTATGGAAACACAACAAATTGTTCTTCAAAACACATTTGTTGTCATTGAAGACATAGAATCTGAACACATGATTTTACAAATCATCATCATCATCATCATAACATTTACTTTTCCATGCTTCATGAGTTGAATGGTATTTGTTGAGACAGGTTTTCTATGGCCAGATGCCTTTTCTGTTTCCATGTAACCTGACATGTTTTCATAAAATATTGGAAATGAAGGACACTGCTTACATGATCAGGATACTCATTTACAACTATCCCATTATGTCAATTCAAAGAGACAGTAACACACACACACACACACACACACACACACACACACACACACATGATGGGCTTCTTACAGTTTTCGTTTACCAAATCTACTCACTAGGCCTTGATGTTTTTCAAGACTATAGTAGAAGACACTTGCCCAAGGTTCTATGCAATGGAACTGAATCCAGAACCATGTGGTTGGAACATACACTTCTTATCACCCAACCATGTCTGTGCCAAGAAAAAAAAACAGAAAAGAATTCCTTCTAGTTAGTAAATTCAAAATATTTGGAAAGGTGAAAGTGGAAAAAGAGATTTGTAACTTTATGCACTGAAATACAACAAGAAATTGAACTGCATGAATTTCACATAGTACAACATATTACATTTAATTCTCACCAGTTTGGTAGAACAGAGTTCAAACTGTATTGATTGATTTTTGGGCTACTCCTGTGAACTGAAAGCCTATGTGGGTGAGAGTAGCTGAACATGGGTGCGAGTATGGTTGAATACACATCAGTCTTTTGAGCGACTAGTTTGCAAAACTGTTGAACACTGATTTTGATGATAAAATCTATTTGAATGGACCCCAATCGAATGTGAGAAGAGTCAAGGAAAAAGTATTGCATATTTGATGGTATCTTTTGTCTGAAAGTGCAATTCCTCATGCAATCACAAGATTTATGACTAGGAAGAAACATGACCAAACAGCCATATTATCAACGTCTCAAATAACTGCTGAACCATACATAGCTTTGTTCAGTTGTGGACATATTTCTTAGTTCAAAAGGATGGATCAACTAATATCAGACTTGGGAAAAATTTCATGAGCATCTCCCACCTTCTTCTTGTTCAGATTCTAGATATCTCAAACATGTAAAAACAAGTATAAAAAGAAAAAAATAAATATCAAAGACAACCGATTAAAATTCTGAGCACCTCCCCAGATTTAAATATTATTTTAATAGCCACCAAGAAATTACTGTGACAGTGTTGAAAGGGCTCTGAGTATACTGACCAGTTAATAACAAAGTTTGTTAGTCAGGGATTTTTACTCTTTTATTCTTTCTTTGTTTACTTGTTTCAGTCATTAGACTGTGGCCATGCTGGGACACCGCCTTGTTAGTCGAACAAATCGACACCAGTACTTATTTTTTTTTTTATAGCTTGGTACTTATTCTGTAGGTCTCCATTGCCGAACCGCTAAGTTACGGGGACATAACAAGCCAACACCGGTTGTCAAACGGTGGTGTGGGACAAAAACAGACATGACAACACACCCACACATAGGTATACATATCACGGGTTTCTTCCAGTTTCCGTCTACCAAATCCACTCACAAGGCTTTGGTCAGCCTGAGACTATGGTAGAAGACACTTGCCCAAGGTGCCACGCAGTGGGACTGAACCGAGAACCATGGGGTTGGGAAGCAAGCTTCTTACCACATGGCCATGCCTGCGCCTTGAAAAATGTTTTCTGTTTTTCATGTGAAGTACTTCATTTCTAGCCATTTCATATAGTTTCAAAATATGTTCCTGGAGTTTTAAAAAAAATATAAACCAATGCACATTTTGGCAATTATAATGTAAAATTCTATTTACACACACACACACATCCACATGCACAAATATAAATATTGATTCCAAATTTTGACACAAGGCCAGCAGCTTTCAGGAGAGGGGCTAAATCGATTACATCGACCCCAGTCCTTAATTGGTACTTATTTTATCGACACCAAAAGGATGAAAGGCAAAGTCAACCTTGGGGGAATTTGAACTCAGAACTTGAAGATGGACGAAATGCCTCTAAGCATTTCACTCAGTGTGCTAACTGTCCTCCAGCTTGCCACCTTACACACAGATATTAATATTAAAATGAATTCTACTGTTTTGCACATTCTGATTCTGTCTAAGATGTTCTAGAAGCTGGTTTCTTATAAATGTGTGTATGTAAGTGTGCTGAGCTGCTACTTCTCAGCATTGAGAAGTCATGGCTCCAGTACTACAGCCATGCAATTAGTATGTTGCAGGAAAGAATCACCTTCTTCAAACCATGACAACCAGTAGGAGACCTAGGGGTAGACCAAGAACAAGATGGATGGATAATATAATAGTCTCAGTTGGTCATGCATTTGAATCCAATGAAAATTGCTTCTGATGGGATTCTATGGATGAGGTGCCTATGACACTACCTCCACAACCCTCCCAGGAATAGTGGGCAGAAAAGATAGATGGATGAATTTATTTATATGTATGTGTGTATCTATATAAAAAGGTGGAAATAGAAATGTTCGGGGAAACGATGTAAGGATGCTAATATTTTGTAAAGAGGGTGTTATAGGCATTGTAGATAGATACACTCCATATATGGACAATGGAAATAACCTCAAACTCATGATGATTGAATACATTAAATATGTAGGAAGCAATTAAATTAATAAACCTCACCTCTACTGATACAGAAGTTATTAGTAAACATTTATTAGATAAACTTATCCCTTGAGTGAAGGTTGTTTCACTCTTATCTTTATGGCAGAATAATCAAGTAGGAACTAAATATTTCAAATTAAACCTGTATAAGGACAGCACAAAATCTCTACAGTTTGAGACATTAACGACTATTTTCTGTCAATCATGCAATGTTTACTCATTGAGGCACTTCATTTCACAACATCAGTTACCAAAATTACTAACCCGAAAATAAATGTTATGCTACATGTATGCCAAACAATTGTGAATTATAACAAATGTATATGGATTTTTAAAAAAAATCTATCCAACATACTTTTTGATATAAGATTGGGAGATAATGAATGTGTCACATTTAGCAACCTTATAGGCTTTATTATACAACCTTTAAATAAAGTTCCCAGGTACCACAAGTGGATTATAATGTGATGATAGTCTTTTGTCTTTGCGTAATTGTAATTTTGAAACTATGGGCAATATTAGAAAAACATCTTTTTTATGAGAGCTAAGGATTCAAGATAATCAAACAAGGTTAATTTTCTAGATATTGCCTTGAATTTAACTTACACCTTATACTACTCTTACCATAAACTAAATGAATTTTTGAATGACACTCACAAGCAATCTAATCACCTAATGTTGGTTAGTTCAATTTAAAATAAATGTTTCTCTTAAATTATCTAAGCTTTCTGCTAAAGAGCAAATGTTTTACTTATAGAGCCATCTCTATAAGTATATTTTAAAGAGAAAATTTTTGACTCTGATTATAATCCTAGAATGTGCCTACATAAATATAGAAATAGGAAACAAAACATTAGTTTGTTTAAACTCCTGTTCAACCTTTCTTTTGTCCCTCCACAAAATATTTCTTCAAATTACATAAGAAATATAAAATTTTAAGCACAACCATCATAAAACCTAATTCCATCACACTGATCTTTGCACAAAGTACTAACCTCATCTAATTTAAGCTGAACTTACAACCATCAACCCACTACTAACTGTAGTTGTATCAGTCCATTGTTTTTAACTTATATTCCAATTGCTTACAGAATAATAGTATATAACAGTGCACTGTACAAATTTACAACTTCCAAGATCTACAAAAGCTCACTTCTAATTAGGTTTTTAGAATCATATCCATACATTTAGCAACCATAACAGAACTAATGAAGCCACCTTACCTCAGTCCATCAGAGAACTGGAAAGTGAAAATTTGCCTAGTAACCTGAAATGGAACCTCTTATCCAGAGTTAAAATTTAATGCTAGACATAAAAGATCTTGCAATAGGCTTTTTGAAGAAGTGCAAGTGTAAACAAACAGACACACTCATATGCACACATACACCCATATTTCATGTATCATATATATATATATATATATATATATATATATATATATGGCACAATGTAAGAGCACACCTTTGATGCAAGTCTGGTGAAGTGCCACTCTAATGTCTAAAACTGCAAATATTATGTAAATTTTCACTTCAAACTTTTACGTTAACTGGTGTTGAAAGCAGAGTTGGTACACAAACAATTGTAACTGATCATTAAAGATGTGTTAAAGCATTTCCTGGTCTTATTATTTTGATTATATATAAGGGCGGCGAGCTGGCAGAATCGTTAGCACGCCGGGCAAAATGCTTAGCGGCATTTAGTCGGTCTCTACGTTCTGAGTT
>JAOPUL010001697.1:48770325-48780575 GCA_027564515.1 Octopus rubescens
ATATTGCACCTGTTATGTCTTAGGACATCTCAATATATATATATATATGTATATATATATATATACATAAATGTTTAATATATATATATATATATATATATATATACATATTTGTCTACATATATTCCAGAATATTGTAAATCGTGGTATAATCTAAAGCAAGATGGTTCTGTAGATTGTGATGTGTAGAATCAGTTATTGTTGTTGTTGTTCCTGCTGTTTCTGCTTTGATTGTTTTGTAATTTTTAATTTTATTTTCGAAAATGAATTTCTAATCAGCACTGCACATGCACTAAGAACACCAGATGCACTCATGCACCTGTGCAACGGACAATTGCAGTCAGTCTCTAGTTTACCGATTATAGTTTAGTTTCACAAACAGTTCAGCTAACGTGTTCGATAAGTTACGTCAGTAGCAGTAATAACGTCATTAGTAAGAGGTTGGCAGCTGTGTGAATTTGGTGCAGGAGCTTGGGTGGCTGAAAGATTGGGTAGCTGGGAGATTGGGTGGATGAGAGATTGGATGGGTAAGTGGGTGGGTGACTGAGTGGAGAGTGATGGACTGGATGAGAAATTGGATGGGTGACTGTGAGGAGTGATGGGGTGGATGAGTGATGGAGTGGGTGGGTGATGAGATGGATGAGAGATTGGCTAGGTAAGTGACTGAGTGCGAAGTGATGGGGTGGGTGAACAGTTGGATGGATAAGAGATTGATTGGGAGAGAGATTGAGTGGGGGAGTGATGGAGTGGTAGAGAGATTGGGTGGGAAAGACAATGGATGGGTGAGATACTGGGTAGGTGAGTGGCTGGATGGAAGAGGGACTGATTAGGTTAAATTTTGGTGGGAGAAACTGGATAAGTGAGAGACTGGGATTTGACTAAGAGAAAGACTGGGTGGAATAGTGAGTAGATGAGTGAAAGATTGGGTGGGCGAGAGGCTGATTGGAGAGTGACTGGATGCAAGAAAAATTTAGTGGGAGAGTTACTGTGTGGAAGAGATATAAACCACAGAATTTCTCTCTGTCATCCAGGGAAAAGTCTTTTAGCAAATAATTCCTACTAATTGGAATTATCGCAGTGACATTATTCGTTGTTTGTTTGAAAGAGATTTTTAATTAAAAAAGAAATTAAAGTGTATTTCTTAAAATATATGTTTACTAAATAGAAGCTTGATAACATATATAACGAAACACTAATCTTTGAATATTGAATATAGTATTAAGGTATGTGGTGAAGACGTGGGGCTTAGTGGTTAGGGTATTTGGCTCACAATCATAAGGTTGTGAGTTCGATTCCTGGCAACATGTTGTGTCCTTGAGCAAGACACTTTATTTCACATTGCTCCAGTCCACTCATCTGGCAGAAATGAGTTGTACATGTATTTCAAAGGGCCAGGCTTGTCACATTCTGAGTCAAGCTGAATTTCCCTGAAAACTACATTAAAGGTACGTGTGTCTGTTGAGTGTTCAGCCAATTACACGTTAATTTCACAAACTGGCTGTTCCGTTGATCGGGTCGACTTGAACCTCCATCGTCATAACCGATGGAGTGCCAGTTTATAGTATTGTGGTATAGATGTATAGTATGGAGCTATAGTGTTATGACATGGACTTATAATGTAGTAATATGGATGTACTATTGTTCTGGTAAGAATTTATAATGTCATGTTGGGATCAGTGGTAGAAATGTAGGGAGAGTATGCAAAGGGCCCAGAGTGCAAATGGAGATCTTATGATGTATAAATCCTTCTCCCTAACCTCATGCTCATGGACCTTACCATACCCCACCCTAGTTCCTGAAACTCATTTCCATCAATGGACATGACTTAGAGTATTGCACTCATCGTCATCATTTAACGTCCATGTTCCTTACTGGCATGGGTTGGATGGTTTGACTGGAACTGAAGTGTCCAAGGACTGCACTGAACTCCAATGTCTGCTTTAGCATCGTTTTTATGGCTGGATGGCATTGACTGAGTACTTTTTACGTGCTACCTGCACTATTGAGCTCTGGGTTAGGTGGGTCGAGGTCAGATTCATGCTAGGTGATGAGGGAATTACTATGAGAAGGGATGGGGCAGAACAGGTTCATACAGAGGGATCTGTATGGCTACTCACACCTAGTATGATAAAAAAAAAAATATGACTTACACTACTGCAAGATCCATTCTTTTATAGTGTGACTGATAGTATTAAATTACAGCACGATCAATTCCATAGTTGACTGGAATTGATCATGCTATATGACTGGTACTTATTATTATATCAGCCTCTTTAGAATAGTAACACGAGTCTGCAGCAGCAACAACAGCAGCAGATTTGAGCCTCTGGACAGGGATGGATTAAATAAAGTTTTACAAAGACATTAATCCTCCAGCATTCAGTATTTATTTCTAATTTTAATTTCCATTCATGGAATCATCATAATATTCGTTCTAGTCGTCATTATAACATCGTTATATTCATGCAATATTGATTGATTTGTTCCATTGATACATGGTCACAGATCAATTGAATTGTCCCAGTTCATGCAAAACTCCGAATCAATGAAACGCATGTTGTTATCATTGCTGTTAGTGTTGATGTTGTCTGTATTGTTATTGTGGTTGTTGATACCGTTATTGTTGTTGATATTGCTTAGTCCCATATCAGCACTGACTGAACAGACCTATGATCAAAGGTATTCTAGTCATGTCCCCCCACCCACCCACACCTCTCCTTCTTTTGGGTGGCAATGCATATCTAGGACTGTATTATCTTTGTGTCCCTCCCTTTTTAAGATAGAAGGTTGTAGTAGGAGCGGATCTGAACTGAAGAACACACATAAGGAATTCAAGAAAACACTTGCCAGTCATTGATTTCAATGCTTTATATTAACTATTCAACAGGATTCACTCCCTTTGATGCTAACTCTTCTGTTTTCATCTATAAATAGAAAGCTAAACCCAAAAGTCCAAAATAATTTATAAATTCCCTGAGTTTATCAGTTTCAAACAGACAACACAATTCAGATCTCATTTCAGTAAAAAAAAAAAAAAAAAAAAATGTTAAGTTTCTTTCAGTTTGAAATTTCATATTTATAAAAACCAAACATTTTTTCATAAATTGATACCAAAGGGAAATATTTGAATAAATAGAAAAGGGTAATTAAGAATTTATTACCATATGTCTAACCCATGCCTGCATGGAAAAAGAGACGTTAAAGGATGATGATGATCACATGGCTACAAATTTGTGAGAAAGAAATAAAGTTGATTAAATCTCCCTAAGTATTTTACTGTTATATGTCGGCTTGAGTCAAAGTGGGACGCTGTGTGCTCACTAAACCTGCTAGAAACAACAGCTAAAATTCCTTCATCATCTGGTAAAGAAATGAAAATTAGGAAATGTTGTGTCTAACAGACCCTTAAAAAAGTGGGTTGGTTATGTCTGGAATGCTTTTGAGCATAAACCTGCTGGATTTGGGCTGACCTGGGGCTAAACAACAGCAACAACAAAAGTTGGTTCATTCATATTTACATCTGTTTTTCCATGCTAGCATGATTAGATGAATACATATTATTGTGGCATTGTTTTTAAAAGATGGATGCTCTTCCAGTCACTAACTATTATCTGTTTTTTCAAGTAAGTGTGTTTTCACTTCACTCATTTTCAAAAGCACAGAATATATGCAGTCATGCAATGTAGACACACACACACACCACACACATACACACACACACACACATACACAAACATACACACACACGTATATATATATATTTTTATATATATGTATGTGTGTGTGAATCTTTTATCATTTACTTCTTTTATTCACTGGACTGTAGCCATGCTGGGGCAAGAACTTGAGGAGTGTAGTCGAACAAATCAAGACCAGTACTTATTTCTTAAAGCCTGGTACTTATTTTATCAATCTCTATGGCCAAACCGCTAAGTTACAGTGATGTAACCAAACCAACACTGGTTAAAGCAGTGGTGAAAGACACATATATACGAGGCAAATACGATTCTCAATTGCCTCTTATGTTTGCATGGGAAGTGAGTTGTGCGAGGCAAAATACGATTCTCAATTGTCTCTGATCTGTTTTTCAGGAAGCAAGGTGTACGAGGCGAATATGGCTATCTCGAAAGTGGTTGTACGGGAGATGGCACCCCACTGCTATACAGTGGCTGTATGGGAAGCGGCGTCCCACTATATTGTACGGGAAGCGAGTGTTGAAGATGTGTGTCGGTGGCACGTTAAAAGCACTCAGCACACACTGTAAATGTGGTTGGTGGTAGGAAAGGCATCGGGAAGCAAGTGGCATGAGGCAAAACACGATTCTCAAATGTCTCTTATGTTTGCACGGGAAGCGAGTTGTGCGAGGCAAAATACGATTCTCATTTGTCTCCGGGAAGCAAATTGTGCGAGGCAAAATACGACTGTCTCGGAAGTGGTTGTACAGGAGGCGATGCCCCACTGCTATACAGTGGCTGTATGGGAAGTGGCGTCCCACTATATTGTACGGGAAGCGAGTGTTGAAAGTCCGGTGCCGGTGGCCTGTTAAAAGCATCCAGCACACATTGTAAATATGGTTGGCAGTAAGAAGGGCATCCAGCTGTAGAAACCAAGCCAAATCTGACTGGAAAATGGTGTTAGCCCCCGGCTTGCCAGCTCCAGTCAAACCGTCCAACCCATGCTTGCGTGGAAAAATGGACGTTAAAAGATGATGATGATGATATATATAAAGCTGCTGGAGTTTTGTGATGCTCATGGCTTACTGGTCTGCAACACCATCTACAGGAAATCTGACAACCATCTGATCACTTATCAATCTGGGGAGGCACACCAGCTAGATTGACTATATCCTTACCAGACATGGACAGGGTTATGCTAGTAAATGCAAAATCCTTCCCGAGAGAAGAATGTACAATGCAACACAGGCTAGTGGCTAGTGACTTCAGACTTAGAGCCAGAAGGATTCAGAGACGTAAACTGATATGGAAAAGGAGGGTGTGGAAGCTCAAGGATCCATCAAATGGGCAGAGGTTTAGGAATGTTCTTAATGAAGTCTTTGATGAGAAGGAGGAAGCGATAGACACATACCATAGAGAACAATTAGAAATTCCTACAGGACAATCTGCTAAGGGCTACAGAACAAATTTGTGGCTGGAGTAACACCTCCACCAGACCAAGGTGGGAGAACACTGACGTAGATGGGGGTCATAAAAGGGAAGAGATAAGTTTGGAAAGAGTGGAAAAAAGGGGGTAGCAAAGAGTCATATCAGAAAGCTAAAAGGGAAGCTAGACATCAGGTGTATATAGCTAGAGCAGATGTAGAACAGAAGAGGTTCGCCAGTGTTCTGTAGCATCAGAGACTTGAGGTTTTCCGGATTGCGAGACAGTGTGTCAGAGAGAATAGAGATATTGTGGGAGAAAAATGTGTGTGGATGGATAATGGTAGGCTTGCACTTAGTGATGCGGACAGGAAAGAGGTATGGAAGAGTTACTATGCAAAGCTATTGAATGTGGAGAATGAATGGAATAAAGGGAGTGAACCTAACAGAGGGACCAGCTATTCTAGTGAACAGCAGTATGACAGACAAGGCAATTAAAGATATGAAAACTGGGAAAACCCCCGACCCACCTGGAATCACTGCTGAGATGCTCAAAATGTCCAGTAAGGTAGGTTACAGGCTAGTCACCCATATAGTTAACCAGGTTATTCAAGAAGGTGTGATATCCAGCAACTGGTGCAGCAGCATTATTGTTAGCTGCTACAAGTGTAAGGGAGATGCCTAAGATAGAAACAACTATAGAGGCATCAAACTTCTGGACCAGGTGATGAAAATTACAAAGAGGGTTGTAGCCTGAGTAATCAGGAGCAGAATTAGGTTAGATGAAATCCAGTTTGGCTTTGCCCCAGGGAGAAGCACTATTGATGCTATATTCATAGTCAGGCAACTGCAAGAGAAGTACCTAACCAAGAATAAACCTTTATACTTGGCATTTGTTGATCTAGAGAAAGCCTTCGATAGAGTACCCCGCTGTGTGATCTGGTGGGCTCTGAGGAGGCTAGGTGTAGGCGAGTGGCTTGTGAAAGCTGTACAGGCTATGTACAGGGGTGCTGTCAGTAAGGTGAGAGTTAACCATGAGTACAGCGAAGAATTTGGTATACAAGTAGAGGTTCCCCAAGGATCAGTCCTCAGTCCCCTACTTTTCATCATTGTTCTCTAGGCCGTAACAGAAGAATTCAAGACTGGCAGCTCCTGATAATTACTATATGCTGACGATCTTGCCTTGATGGGAGATTCTATAGCAGAGCTAGAAAGGAAATTCCAAGTGTGGAAGCAAAACCTGAAATCTAAGGGCCTTAGGGTTAACTTAGCAAAGACTAAGGTCTTAGTAAGCAAGAAAATAGACAGGACCCTACCCACTTAAGGTAAGTGGCTCTGCTTGATTTGTAGGAAAAACATAGGTAGGAATTCCATACAGTGTACCCAGTGTAAGCTATGGAGACAACAGGTGCAGTGGAATAATGGGAAGGTTATCAAAGAAAATAGGGTTCATATATGGAAGATGCACAGGAGCCATAAAAATTGCAGATACCCAAGAAATTGCCCTAGAAGCACATTAGAGGTAATGGAGGATTTCTGCTACCTAGGGGATAAAATTAGTAGCGGGGGAGGATGTACAGATAATGTAATGACTAGAATAAGAATAGGATGGAGAAAATTCAGAGAGCTCTTACCTTTGTTGGTAACCGAAGGTTTCTCTCTCCGGGTAAAGGGAAGACTATATGATGCATGTATTCAAATGGCAATTCTACATGGAAGTGAGACATTGGTCCTGAATACAGAGGACTTGCAAAGGCTAGAGAGGAATGAGGCTCAATGTGTAATGTAAGTGTACTTGTGCAACAGTGTCAGTGAACTGAGAGAGAAGCTAGACATGAGAGGAATTAGACGCAGTGTGCAAGAGAGAAGACTGACCTGGTTTGGTCATGTGATGATGTGATGCAGATGGAGGCCAATAGCTCCATAAAGAAATGCTGTTCACTCAAAGTGGATGGAACTCGTGGAAGAAGGAGACCCAGGAAGACGTAGGACGAAGTACTGAAGGATGACCTCAGAACGCTGAACCTTTCAGAAAAGATGACAACAGGCTGAGATATGTGGCACCTTGCTGTACCCAAGAAGACCTGACCGCATCGAGAGTCCTGTGTCTGTGCCTCATAAAAGGCACCCATGACCATGCCAAATAAAATGTGCAGCGCTTGCACCGAGAGACTTCATGATTCGTAAAAAACACCCATGTAGAGAGCCCTGGTACCACAAAAAAAGCACCTGCATCCAGAGTCCTGCAACGGTGCCACATGAAAAGCACCTGTGTCGAGAGTCCCGTGGTGGTGTCACATTAAGCACCTGCATCAAGAGTCCTGTGCCTGTTAAGCACCTGAGTCAAGAGTCCTGTGCAAAAAGCACCCATGTCGAGAGTCTAGAGATGGTGCGACGTTAGGCACATGTGTTGAGAGTTCTGTGCAAAAAGCACCCACATTGAGAGTCCTATGACGGTACCACTTTAAGCACCCGCATTGAGAGTCCTGTGCAAAAAGCACCTGCGTTGAGTGCCCTGGTGTCACGTAAAAAGCACCCGCATCAAGAGCCCTGGTGCCATGTAAAAAGCACCCATGTCAAGAGCCCTGTTGCCACATAAAAAGCACCCCTGCAACGAGAGTCCTATGATGGTACCGCATTAAGCACCTGCGTTGAGAGTCCCATGAAAAAGCACCTTTGTTGAGAGTCCCATGCAAAAGTAGCCACGTCGAGAGCCCTGGTTCCACATAAAAAGCACCTGCATCGAGTCCTCTGATGGTGTCACGTTAAATTCCTGCATTGAGAGTCCTGTGGAAAAAGCACCCGTGTCAAGAGCCCTGGTGCCACATAAAAAACTGCATGTACTGAAAGCCCTGTGCCATTCTAAGCACCCGCGCCGGGAGCACTGGTGCCATGAAAAAAGCACCCACATCAAGAGTCCTGTGATGGTACCACATTAAGCACCTGCGTCGAGAGCCCTGGTGCAACATAAAAAGCACCCACATTGAGAGCCCTGGTTACACATAAAAAGCACCCATGTTGAGAGACATGTGACAGTTCCACATAAAGCACCCGCATTGAGAGACCTGTTTAAAAAGTGCCTGCATTGTGAGTCCTATGACAGTGCCACGTTAAGCACCCATGTTGAGAGTCCTGTGCACCCATGTTGAGAGCACCTGCGTCAAGAGCCCTGATGCCACGTAAAAATCAACCTTGCATTTAGAGCTTTGGTACCCATAAAAAGCACTCACGTCAAGAGTCCTGTGACAGTGCTATATTAAGCACCCATGGTGTGAGTTCTGTGCAAAAAATCACCCATGTCGAGAGCCCTGGTGACACATAAAACTCACCCACGTCAAGAGTTCTGTGATAATGTTATGTAAAAAGCCCCAACGGCGAGAGTCCTGTAATGGTGCCACATTGAGAACCCACCTTGAGAGCTCTGGTGCCACATAAAAAAGCACCCACATCGAGAGTCATGTGTTGGTGCCACATTAAGCACCCGTGTTGAGAGTCCTATGCAGAAGTACCTGCATCGTGAGTCCTGGTGCCACGTAAAAAGTACTCGCCTCAGAAGTCCTGTGACAGTGCCACTTTAGGAACCCACATTGAGAGTCCTGTACAAAAAGCACCTGCATCAAGAGCCCTGGTGCCACGTAAAAAGCACCCATGTCGAGAGCCCTTGTGCCACATAAAAATCACCCGCGTTGAGAGTCCTATGAAAAAGCATTCCCATCGAGAGCCCTGGTTCCACATAAAAAGCACCCATGTTGAGAGTCCTGTGATGGTGCCATGATAAGCACCTACATCGAGAGCCCTGGTACCTAGTAAAAAGCACCTGCATTGAAGTTAAGCAACTGCTTTGAGAGTCCTGTGCAAAAAACACTTGCGTTGAGAGTCCTGGTGCCTTGTAAAATGCACCCATGTCAAGAGCCCCAGTGCCATGTAAAAAGCACCCGCATCAAGAGTCCTGTCCTGGGGCCACGTAAAGCATCCACGTTGAAAGTCATGTCCCGGGAGCATGTAAAACACCCCTGTCAAGTCGTTAAAGGAGGAGGATAGTGATGATATATATATATATATATATATAGGGCAGAGCAGGTTCCTGTAAGGTTACCCTAGAGAGATCTACATGGCTAAGCACATCTCAGAGGAAAGTGGGGAGAGAGAAAGAGGAAAATAATCACTAGGAGCTGCAAAAGATAGATAATGGTAATGAGGTGCTTAGGTTGCCCCACAAGACACAAGCTGAGTAGAAGTGGGTGGGTGAGTGTTTTGCAAGATTGTATGGGAAGAAGATTGAGGGATGAAGAGGCAGACTGCCAAAATGGGTATAGCTGGAGGGTGGATGAAACAAGACCCATGAGCTGGGGAAGATAGGGAGGTGCAAAAGAGTGGGGTGTGTGAGCAGCAGGAGTAGTAAATATGATACAGTCACCAGAGGGATACACCCCCCCACACACACACACACATGCAGGTCCTGAATGCAGATGACATGAGAAGACTAGAGAGGAATGAAGCTAGTATGCTCTGCTGGGTGTGCAAAGTCAGTGTACATGTGCAACAGAGCGTTAGTGTATTGAGAGAAAAGTTGGTCAAAAGAGGACCTAAATGCAGTGTGCAAGATAGAAGACTGCACTGGTTTATTCATGTGATGCACATGGATGTAGGCAGTTGCATACAGAAGTGCCATTCACTTATAGTGGATGGAACTTGTGGAAGAGGGAGATCCAGGAAGACATGGGACGAAGTATTAAAAGTCGATCTCAAGATACTGAGCCTTATGAGGGAGATGACAAAGGACTGAGATATCTGGTGCCTTGCTATACTCAAGAAGACCCATCCACCACAGCAGAATTGATACCAGTGCTGATGTCACATAAAAAGCACTCATGCTAGTGCCATGTTAAAAGCACTGGTAGGGTGTCACTTAAAAGGCACCCAGTACACTCTGTGGAGTGGTTGGCATTAGGAAGGGCATCCAGCCATAGAAATATTACCAGAACAGACAATGGAGCCTGGTGTGGCCCCTGGCCTTACTAGCTCCGGTCATCCCATCCAACCCTTGCCAGCATGGAAAAAGGACATTAAATGATGATGATGATCTATCTATCTATCTATCTATCTATCTATCTATCTATCTATCTATCTATCTATCTATCTATCTATCTATCT
>JAOPUL010001697.1:48780675-48796147 GCA_027564515.1 Octopus rubescens
TTGAACCCAGAACCATGTGGTTGGGAAGCAAGCTTCTTACCACACAGCCACGCCGCGCCTATATATATATATATATAGTGAATATGCATATGTGTGTGTATGTATGTTTGTTAGTGTTGTGAACTAAATAGAATGTTTTGCTGAGGAGGTCCAATAGCACAGAAACATGTCTAACTTTAAAGACAAGACCCACTGCAATCTAAATTGGGAAAAGCTCAACAGAGTTACCTCCCTTGCTTGTTGTTTTTAGACTCTGAATACACCTATCAGTAGTTTTCGTTTACTAATCTCTTGAATAATCTTGGCTCATTAAAGTGTTTCCTCTCAATATATTCCATACGTCAGAATTTTCCATTTTTGTATTTAGTATGCAGAACACACTGCTGATGCATTTTCCTTCAGCCATTTTGTTGATATGCTAAATTTGATATTGAAAAGAGCTACATGTATACCAGATTATCTAAAGAATTTGGTGCCAAAGTGATGCTATAAATTTTCTTCTTGTTCTCATAAACCAATAATGTAAAGGGTTTTGTGAAAGTGGATTTGAAAAGGTATCAATGATTGGTCTCACACAGGAAATGGTAGAATTATTTTACTCTGCTCTTCATACATTTTGTGTTGCTTACTTTCATTTTCATTCTTCTCGTGTTCATTTATTTTCTTCAATCACATATTTTCATACACACTTATTTAATGAACTACTAATACACATTCACATAAATATTTACAACCAAACACACACGCATGCACACATACATACATAGATACATTCATAATACATCCTACAAATGTACATACATATCTTTAAGTACGTATTTATTTATAAATATATACACACACACTCAAATATACACATAAACAGGCATATATATATAGACATATTGAGTTGAGTTATTTCATCAGTTCTTCTACCTGCCCTTACCCCCACCTCCTCCTTCTCATCATCATCATTGTTATTATTATCATTTATTGTCAATCGTTTTAATGTCCAATTTTCCCTGCTTGCATGGGTCAGACAAGATGTAGGTAAATGAGACTGTATGAATAGTGTTGTTTGCTTTTAGAATATCAAGTTATTCTCAGACTTGAGACTTAGTCTAAATGATTGGAATAGAACAAACTCTCTTGATAGGACCATGTGGTGATGGTGATGGTTGCAGTGGTAGTGGTGATGGTAGCAGCAGTGGTGGTAGTGGTGGTGGAGGTGTTAAACTTTGGAATTAAAACCAGTGCAATAAGCTTAGAAGTCACTTATCAGTGGGTCCTCCAAGCACACATATTCACTAGGGATCAACGTGGGTACCTGTCTCTGGTCACTTAAAAATAGTAAAATTGTAAAAAAAATTTTCTTCAAAATGAGACTTTACTATTTTAATAAAGGAAGCACATTTTGAATAGGGTATTCCAAGCTATGCAAGGACTAAGATTAAAAAAAAAAAAAAAAAGATGAAAAAACCCAGATGGGATGATCACAATTGGAATGTCTCTGATTGTAGCAGTGCTAAATCAGGGGCCAATGTGTGTGTGAAGGGAAGAAACAACAACAACAGTAGCAGCAGCAACAATTATATTTACAGATATATCTTTATGCACACACATATACACACTTTAGTCATGTGCGTGTGTGTGTGTATATATATGTAAATGTATGTATGTAAAAGTGTGTATGTATGTATGTATGTATGTATGTATGTATGTATATATGTATATATATATATACATATACACATACATATATATATATATATACACACATATATATATATACATACATATATATATACACATAGATATATATATATACATATATATACATACATACATACATACAATATATACACATACATATACACACATATATATACATACATACATACATACATACATACACACATATATATATATATACATACATATGCTCACACACACACATATATATATATATATATATATATACACACACACATACACCCATGTATATATAAGCATGTATGTCTGTTTGTAAATGTATGTGTATATTTATATACATATATATATATATATATGGTCCCTTTGTCTTTCTGTCTATCATCTACTCCCCCATAGTAACACCACCCTCTACCCAACATGCCAAATATAAACTACATATCTATTGAAAAGATGCCAATAGCTAATTCTTTAATTCCAGCCAAATATTCTTCAAGACGGTTTACCAATTTTCCTTTCAACTTACCTCATTTACATTATATATTTCAATTTTTCTATTATTTTCTTTTATACATTAACTTAATTTTTATTCATGTATGTATAAATGTGTGTGTGTGTGTGTGTGTGTCCACGTTTAAGTGGGAATAGATATTACCTCTATATATATATAATATATACACATATGCACACACAACATGTGCATGTATATACACTCTTTCTCTCTTCTCTCATTCTCATATGCACTTAAATGTGTATGCACACATTTTATATATATATATATATATACACACACACACATCATCATCATCAGCAGCATTTTTGCATCTGTTTTCCTATGCTTGCATGGGGTGGATGGATTTTTCCATTTCAGTGCCCCGCCACTTCATCCTGTGCCTGCCTTGGACTTTCTCTTCTTCAGGTCCCTTCCACTCGGTTTCCTTGGCACCTTTTTACTCGACTGTCAGTCTTCATATATATATATATCACATATTTGTACCAGTGCAATGTTCTCTCTCGTATACTGCATCTTATTTCTCTTATGTCCAGTTTTTCTCATAACACATCAGAACCTTGTTGTTTATGCCCACTTAACTTTCACATCCCATGGAGCTTGCTTCTTTCATTTCTATCCAGCCTTCACACATCCTTCACATTCAAGACTCATATTTCACTATCATGCAACACTGCACTTCATACACAAGCATCGTATAATCTGCCCTTCACTCTGAAAGAGAAATTTTTTGTTGCCTGTAAAAGTAATAGTTTTGTCCATAGCATTTTTATTGTGGTTACTATATTTTTCTCAACATACTCCTTCACTGCTAATTTGACCCCCTTGAACAACATTTCTCAAAATGATGAAAGCCAGGCCACCTCCTTCCCAGCTCCATCAAAATTTTTGGAAAATATTTGCCTCTCTCCTTCTTTATTAATGAGAAGATAAAACCAGAGTTTGTATCCATAAAATTCTTCATTCTCCACCATGGTGTTTGCCAAAATTTAGGGGTTTAAAACATGGCAATCTGTCCTGTTTTCAATCCTCACAGCTATCCCCTGATTAGAAACCCTGACTTAGGTAAGAGAAGCTATTATCTTCTTTGAAACACCTGAAGCATTTGAAAGAATTTATTTCATTGGTGCTTTTACTGCTAACTACTCTTGCATCTGCTACATGTGAAGTCTTTCTTCTCTGTCAACTTGCATGTGATCCCATGTGATCCCACTGTCTCCCTTCACACTTTTAGTTTACAACATATACACAGTACCGAGTACCTACTTACACCTTTTTCTATATATCAAGCATGGCCACCTTCTTGATAGTTGTAGAACTCTGATTTCTTTACTGCTAACTAAAATGTTTCTCACTGCTAGATTTATTTTGAGGCTTCTCTATTCTAGACTTTGCTTTTACATTCGGAATTTCTTTTCTAAATCTTCAACAGAATCAGCTATAGGATGTAGGTTATCGGCATACAGGAGTTCCTACCGACAATTGGTCTTAAACTCCTCTGTTATGGCCTGGAGAACTATAATATACATAAAAATTTATTTTGGGTTAATTTGACTGTTTTTGTTAACAGTTTTTATCTTTTTACTTAGTTTTGTTGCAGTTATCATTGTTGTTGTTACTATTGCTGTTTATATTGTTATTAAGATCTTTCTTTCGTTCGTTCTTCTTTCTTTCTTTTATTCCAGAGAGAAAAAAATATTTTAAATGACAATGCCATCAACTTTTAAATGTCCTCCCCGAAGCAAAAATCATTTCACATGCCTGTTTTTTTTTATTTTAAAATGTCTTTTATTATTTCTTTTTAAATCTCTTTAATATTGTATTTCTCCCTCTATTTCTATGACCCTCTCTCTCTCTCTCTCTCTTTCTGCATAAATATATATTATTTCTATATCTCCGTGTGCCTTCTTCCCTCCTTCCCTCTCTCTCCTCCCCCTCTCTCTAAAGTTTTATATGAATTCTACAGTGAAAAAAGGACTAAAAAATATATATTAAAAAATAACAATCAGAAATGAAAACATTAACACAAACATATGGAAAATATTATTTTTTTAATTTTTAAAAGAAAAAAGAATTTTGAATAATAATAATAATAATAATAATAATAATAATGATGAGTATGTATTCTGTTTCGCTTTAGTTTTATTTTTTTTATTTAAACTATTTTGCGAAAAGAAAAAAATTTTAAATTTATACAATTTATTATATTTTGTTGCTGCTGCAGTTTATATTCTTGTTGTTGTTGTTGTTGCTGTTGTTATTGTAGTTGTTGTTGTTTTTTTTTCCATCTCTTTAAATATATTCTTCTCCAGTTGTGTTGCTTGTAGACTTGTGAAAACCATTCCTGCTATTATTGATTTCTTTTGCATTTCGGTTTCTTCGGACTAGGCACCGGGCCAAATATTACGAAGAGAGGTGGGTAGATTGTAGTGGTGGTGGTGGTGGTGGTGGTGGAGGTGGTTTATGAATTGATTCAATTAGACTCCAGTATATTACTGGTTTGGTTCAGGTCAGTTTGGTTAGAGGCAATTGACTCCTCTCTTTTGAAATGTCATCTTTATATTCCTGTAGAAAAAATATTTCGTATTGCAAAAACAAAACAAAAACAAAATTTATTTTCATCCATTAACATTGAACTACATTTAAAAAGAAGGACTGATTTTATTGTTATCTGCCTGACACAAACAAATTTAAAGGTTCAGTCTTCACTAGTGCAATAGCATTCTGTTTTTATCTTAGTCCAAACTACACTCAACACAAAAATCAGGCTTGAAGTGGATCTTAATAGGAATTATCATAATATAACAGTGGTTCAGTTTTCTGCTGAAGGTCAGCTTACACTAATTAATTAGTAAAACACAAAAGTAGGTTTGGAGAGGAATTAACCAACCAACATTACTGTTAAGAATATAGCAGAATGGGGTACTAACACCATCAGCAAAACAAGACTGTTCTGTTTTCATTTGAAACTAATCCACAGAAGAGGATAAGTCAGATGTTATAGTCAAGAATATAATAGAAGTGAATCCAAAGACATAATCTTCAGTTAAATAATAGTGTTCTGTTTTCACACATGGGCAATCTTTATTCAAAATAAGAAACAATGATATATCAAGGTTGAGTGAAATTAACATATGTTACTGTAAAGTATATGGCACAGGCATTGCATAGACATCACTCACAAATAAGTATGGCTTGGTGGTAAATATCACCAATTCATTAATTGTTATAGGTGCTTAGTGTTGTTATGAAGTGGTAGAGATAACTTCCTGGCATTTCTACTTTTGAACCAATGGGTCAACAAGGATGTAACTGCTAAAGAGATAATGGGCTGCACCAACCCTCAGCTGGTAGTCATTCTTAGCTGAGTAAACTGGAGCAACATGAGATAAAGTGCCTTACGCCAACACATGATGTACTGCCCAATCCTGGAATTGAACCCACAGGCTTATGATCAAGAGGTCAACACGCTAACCACTAAGACACATAGGAACTCACAATCTGGTACAAATTAATCTCGAGTGAGTCTTCACTCATATGACAATATTAATGATGATGTAATACTAATACTTGTTACATCAATTCTTCAAAGCAATCACCTTCCCTTCCTACTGTGGTCCAAACTTAGAACTCCAAGAATCATTACAGTAAAACAATGGACCCAGTGCACTTGTACCAAATCCTTGACCTCTACACCTTAAATATGTTAATTTTGTGAAGATTAGTTCAATTTTCTATAAGTGATTGAGTCACACTAACCACAGGATCATCATCACCACCACTACCACAACTATCATCATCATCATCATCATCATCATTTTAGCATTCATGTTTCTAGGCTGATATGGGTTGGGTGGGAGCGGTGTCAATGTTAATATTGGTGGTAGTTGATAAAGTGCCACACACCATACTGGGAGATCAGTGGCTGAGGTCAATGTTGTCACCACTGTGGGGCACTTAAGTCTCAGTGGCTCAGTCCAGAGAGTGGTAGAGTTCACTGTCGTATGACAAGAGGAAACCATGATGGGAGAGTCTACTACTGTAGATCAGGAAGGAAGTCTAACAATCTGTCATCTTCACCAATTACAGTTCCAATCCTGTAGTTAAGCTCCTTCACTTTACTTACATTGCAGACTCCTTTGGAACATGCATAACCATCACTTTATTCCAATTCCAAGGTAGATAACTGAACATAAATAGCATCCACCCACTTTTCATCTCTGCTTGAGTCATCGAAATCAATAGGGTTTTCTTTATCTCTTTTTCTAAGATTGTAATTTTTTGAAATATTTATTTTATTTTTGAAGTGTATATTTACTTCTACGCCATGTTTTAATCGGTATGGTTATTACACTGATCCACAACAGGAACCTTATTTTTGGGTATATATATATTTTATAATAATAATAATAATAATAATAATGATAATAATGAAGTCAAACCAAGTAATGACATTTTGAATGCATTTGATACATATGTTTCAGGTAATTGTGCGATAGATAAAAAAAATTTCATCTCTTATGCAAAATCTTTCTCAGTTAAGATGTATCAAGATATATCTGTGTGTGTGTGTGTACATAAGTGTGTATGTGTGCACGTGTATTTATATATATATATATATATATATATATAGTCTCATGCAAATCATATAAGGAATGTGTACAAAAAAAAAATACTGACTAAATTTGATGTATATATATCCAGAAATAAGACCACTCCTACCAAAGGTAATTAGTGATTGAACATGTTGAAATGTGGTGTAGATATAAATCTCTGAAAACTTATGTTTTAAAAATGATGATAATGTGACGTGATAATATTAATTACAAGAATTCATGCTAAATATTTAGATATTTAAGTCTTGAAAAAATAGAAAACATGCAAAATTATCTAGGATTATTTTGGCCCTACCCTAATGGTTATCCAGGGTTTCTTAATTATTTGTTTGTTAGCATCTGCTGAGAAATTTAGAACCACAGAAAAACAGTAACATTTATAAATATAATTCTAATGAGGACCCTAAGGCTTACTCACATGTATATGTGAAAAACTGTACATTTTTTTAGGTACAGCACATATCTTTTTGTTTAGGGTGATTGTGTAGGGAGGTTTGATGTGGTTGGGTGTGTGTCTATCTATGTGTATGTGTGTGTTGTGCATGTATTGTGTGTAGTATTAAGATGATGAGCTTGTGAATTATTATGATTTTGTGATAGGCGTGTTTGTGATCTGTTATGTATATATTATATTCAGTATAGTGTGTGTGAGTGAGGATATGGGGGGGAGGATGTAATGTGTATATTGACTCAGTTATTATATGGCTGTATTTATGTTGCTGTACTATTTTCACTGTTTGAGTAATATATATATATATATATATATATATATACATATATATATATATTTATTTAATTTCACAATAATTACTTTGAGAACCATATGGGTTTTGTTTGCGTTTGTATTGTTTGGAGACTTAGCTTGCTATTTTCAAGCTCCAGATGGTTGTGGACCACAAGGTTTGAACTATGGTTTGTACAACATTTAAAGTTTCAAGTTGTGTGTTTTAGCATTTGAATCACGGTGTTTGTTATAGTGTATGGTTTTGGATCACAGGGTAATAGTTGTGAGTTGCCTTGTGTGATGATGGATCACTGTGGATTTGGGTCACAGTGTATGGTTGTCTTCATATTGTGTGGATTTTGGTCACTATGTGTGGTTTTTGTTACAGTATGTAATTGTGGATCAAAGTGTGAGGTGTATAATCATGGGTTACAATGTGTGCTTTTGAACTCACGTTGTGTAGTTGTGGGGTCCATTGCATGGATTTGTTCTTCAGTAAATAACTGATTCACTGTCTGTGGTTGTGGATTGATGTTTGGTTTTAGGTAACAATGTATAGTTGTGAGTCACAGTGAGTGGTTGTGGTTCTCATTTCATGATTTATAATCACAGATTAAAGATTGAGATTGCAGTATCTGATTTACAGTTGAAGAGTTTCGATGTGGATCATAAGTTTTGGTTTTCAATATCAGGATGTGGATTACAATTTGTATATAATTTAAGTTTTCACTATGTTTTCTTTGCTCACATTGGGTGATCTTCATCACATTGACTGGTCTTCAATCACATTGAGTGCTCTTCAATCACATTGAATGGGCTTCAATCACATTGAGTGGGCTTCAATCACATTGAATGGTCTTCAATCACATTGAGTGGGCTTCAGTTTCATTAAGTGGGCTTCAATGACATTGAATGGGCTTCAATGACATTGAGTGGGCTTCAATCACACTGAATGGGCTTCAATCACATTGAGTGGGCTTCAACATTGAATGGTCTTCAATCATGTTGAATGACCTTCAATAACATTGTATGGTTTCTCCATCACAGATTGGCATTTCCAGTCACCTGATATTGTTTCTTTCAATCAGAAAAGCATTAATACTTTATTGATTATACAAGATTATAAAATCAGAGTACATGACTTTACAAATAAAATAAATTACACACACACACACACATACATACAGTATGGTTTGGAACTCGGTGTTCTGCTGTTTGGCTTGTTGTACCCATATATTTTAATTTTTTTTGTTATTGTTGCTGCTACTGTTGTTATTTGAAGACATTGAATAGAGCTAGACAGCTTGTATGAAGTACCTGTATGTCTCAGAAGTAGCATTCTGTTTATGGTAATTCCATATCATTATGAAGACTTGTTTTCCACAGATGAAGAACTATGAAACCATCAATCTACACAAATTTCAATGTTGACAATAATTAATAAGAATGTCCTAACACTCCATAATTCCAAAGATAATGTGGCTGGTTCACTATATATGTAAACCTAAGTGTAGACATACAAATATTACAAATTTAACTATATCTCTGGAGATTGAAACAACAAATGAACAGCTTTAATCGGTTTTTGATTATTATTGGTGGTCTCATCAGAGATGTCTACTTCACCTGCCCAATCCCAGAGAAATAAGTAACCATTCTATTTATATATACACATCAAATTTAGTAGCTTCAGAGAACTGGGGATGTTAATTTGCATACCATTAGTGTTTAACTTTATTTAATATCAGTGACCTGTCATCAGGGAATCCAGTTCACACCATATCAAGGTATGATATAATATATGTAAGCCCACATGGTTGACATACAAGCATATCAATTTTACCTGTCTCTATGTAGAAAAAAAAAGAACAAATGATGAACAGCCCGAATCAATTTCTAACCTTTAGTGGAATCTCATCAGAGGCGTCTACAGTGCTTGGCCAATCCCAGATGCACTAACAGCTGATCCATTTATATATGCATCAAATCCCATAGCTTCAGAGAACTGAGGCCACTAATTTGCATAGTATTAGCATTTAACACTTTATTTAATATCAGAATCCTGTTAAAAGGGAACCCAATCTACACAGTATCAAGATATGATATATGTAAACCTATTTAGTTGATATACAAACATATCAAATTTACTTATTTCTCCGTAAATTGGAAAAATTAACCCCTTAATCAATCATGTTGTTTAATCATACTATTGATATTGATGTATGGTTAAGCTGTTATAGTTGCAATAGAACTTATGGAAATATTTAGAGACTATAGGACCATTTAAAAGGCTTTGTATGAGGCTGTTTATAGACTAACAAAACATCTAGGAATTATAGCTTTGCCATCTGTAGTTCATAAGTTACTAGAAATTCTGGATCAGCTTTCCTTTACTTGGAGGGATGAAAGCCAAATCCACTACTGGTGGGACTTAAACCCAACCAAGATGCCACTTAACATATGTAACATGAAATGGTACAGCACCACAAACTATGAAATGCTTTATACTGAGACACCCTCTAATGTAAAAACCATAATATCTGTCAGTATACAATGATGTAGAGAAATAAATATTTTCAGTTTTGACTGAATAAAATTTAGTTGAAAGTTGACTCAGTAGGAAGTACTCAGAGTATAGCAGAACACAACTAAATATTGTAATACTTGGTGTGAGACTAGAATGTGGTGGCTGGTTGATTCAACACAAGTAATATACACAATTTATTATCTCAGCCAGGGTTATCACTGGTAGGATTACAACTTCAAATATAAATGAACAAATTACTATCTTAATCCAGCATTGTAGTATCTGAACCATCCTCATTTAATCTTGATTTCTTGCATCTTCATCAGAACACACATTTGAAAAGTATAGCCGATCAAATGAACCTCATTATATGACTAGTACTTATTTTATTGATTCCTCTACCTTTGAATGAAAGGCAAAACTGATCCAACTATAGGTTGTTTTAAATTCAAAATGTTAAACCTGTGTAAGTAAATACTACAAGATTTCTACTGACTAAGTCCAGCACCCTCTGTCACACCACCAACCTTCTCTTTAATATTTCATTTTGTTTTCTTACAAGTCATTGAGCTGTGTAGAGTGTTTTAGAAATATGATTAATGATAGTACAGTAGTTGTGGAGTGTTCAGCAAGGAGGCTTACTGAACCCTCCATTGTTCAACAATTTCAATTAACAGATCTTATTATGATTATCTCCTTTCTTTGTTGGTTTTAGAATTTAATACTTTTGTCACCATATTTCTGTTGAAATACACTGCCTCTGTCTCAATTAATTTTGAGCTTAATGAAGAATTTAGTAAAATAGCTTTGCCATTATTGAGCTGGTGTTTTGAAACATAAATTAACATGATATTTTGATGGAAGGTTATAATGTAATGCACTTTAAAACAGGAAGATTCTAACATATAACCAGGGGAAGTCTCAGGTGGATTGGTATCAAAAGGTGTTTAGCATCATTGCTTGAAGGAGTTTTTTTCTATTAATTTGCTTTGATAGTTTCAATTAACAAAAGTTATTTTAACTTACTATATTGCTTATGTTAGAACCTTCTGTAATAGTATTGTAATTTGTTATGTGTTATCAAGAGAGATTTTTTATTTAGGGATGGGAAAACCCAGAGCTTTTATAAAGTGTCTGAAAGAGGTTATATATTTTGAAAAACATTTACAACAGGATTATTGGTTGTATTTCATTGTACTTGAGGAAAATATCTGCTATCTGCGGTGGATGCTCCTGTCTTTTAATGAGTTTAATGTGGAATAGGGTTTAACAGAAGAACAATCATTGGGAAATTACAATAAAAACCAGACACTGGATCCAATGACAAGGCTAGTATCAGAACCATGTAGAATAAAGTGCTATGTATAGAAACAGAAAAACAAAGAATTATGTGAAGCTGATTTGAACTTCTGATTTACAAGCTGGTAGTCGAACAGTCTATCTATATGTTCTATCACTGATTTTCTACAAAATATTTTTGTTACCAAATAGGAAATATTAAAATCTTTTTAACAACTTCCTGCAAGAAGGGTAGGATCTATGAACTTTGAAGGGTACAAAACCTCTTAAACGATCCTGACTTTCAAGGGTCTAACACCTATGGAGGTCCTATGACCTATGAAGGGCTTATGATCTATGAAGGGCCTATGACCTTTGAAAGGCCTGTAATCTTTGAAGGGTTTATGACCATTGAAGGGTCTCTAAGACTGGTAAGAGAGAAAAGAGGAAGGAACCACAATTCATAGCTTATTCTCAGCCCGGAGACTGGTCCTGACTCTTTGCAATAGAATAGACAACACTAAAAGCACATAAAGGTTAAGTTGGGTGATAATGTTAAGCTGGGTGATAGATAAAGTCTACCACCTAAATATATTGTATTGGGTTGATCAGACCATTTTGATAGCATTTCACAATATTTATATCCCAATATCATTTGGATAGAATATAGAATACTTTGTCCAGCATAAATTTATAGTAGAAAGAACTGTGTGTGTGTTGTGGTGGTAGTGGTACAGCCCTCAGATCAGCCCTGATGAAGCAGAATTGTAATCAAAAGGTTTTCCAGCCATGACTACCCCCATTGTATTCAGAATTAGTGTATTTAAGATCATATTATCCACCGTGTATGTGTAGGCATGTATATGTGTGTGTATAGGATAGGATATCCATCACCTGGTTGATATTTTCCTTGACCACAAGACATTACAATAAACCTTTAAGATTTGGTAATAAAGATTTTTTTGTTAATTAATAAAATAAAAAATTGTTATCATTCCACCAGTCCACTCACCACCTATTGAGCAGATAGAGGGGAAGAAGAGACAAAAGACAATACAGTACAAGAGAGAAGGGGCTGCCATATGCTTAGGCTGCCATAAATGTCAGCACTTGTAGAAGAGAGACTTGTAGAAGATGGATAGATAGATAAACACACACACAAGCACACTCACACTCTCTCTCACTCTCTCTCTCATATATATGAGAGGCAGACAGACAGACAGAGAGAAAAGGTAACTTGATGATAGGTAATGTACACCTTGGCTGTAGATTTTTGCAGGGACTGTATATGGTGGTAGAGGGGGGGGTAGATCACCCCCAGCCTTGTTTGTTTTGATAGATGGAGAGGTTTGGGTAAAATGGCATGTCTTGATTTTTTTTTTTTTTTTTAATTATCGAAAAAAAAAGCACCTTCCTTAAGGACTTCCCAGACAGTCTTAGACGACTGCCTAAATAACTGTGTAATGATTCACAATATTGGTCTTAAGATTCTTTCAGAGAAAAGAAATTTACAGAAAACAGACTTTAAATTTATTTACAGACACATTGTTTTATCCTTCCAATTTATCCCACCACACCTGCTTTTTATAATTTAAAAAAAAAAATTCTATTAATAAATTACTCATTTGTAATAATACTTTAACAAAATATGAAAATTAATCATAAACTAATCTTCTGATATAAATTTATCTTAAAGCTTCAATTTAGAAATAAGCTTGTGTTGTAGTAATAATTATCATTATCAATATTATTTCAGGAATAAATTAACTATATGAATTTAGAAATAAACTAATATTGCTGTAGCCAATAAAGAACAGATTATAACCATTAATATCATTATTATTATTATTATTACTATTGTTATTATTACTATTATCATTATTAGATGGCAGGATTATTAGAGTGCTGGATAAAATGTAATATTTAGTTATGTCCCTTTGTGTCTCAAGTTTAAATGCTGCCAGGGTTTCTTTTACTCTTCATTCATCTAAGATTGATAAAATTAGTACCAGTCATGTACTGAGGCTGATTTAATAAAATCTTCCCCTTTGTCTTCTTTGCCTTTCATTCCCCTGGGATCAATAAAATAAAGTTCCAGTCTAGTACTGGGATTCGTATAATTGACAAACTGCACCTCAAAAATTTCAGGCTCTGTGTTTAGTTTTGAAACCATTAATAATTATTAGCATAATTGAGGTTGGTGAATTGGCAGAATCATGAGTGTCAGACAAAAGTCCTTGTGATATCTGTTTTGGCTCTCTATTTCCTAGGTTCAAATCCTGCTGAGGTCAACTCTACCTTTCATCACACCTGAGTTGAGTAAATACAGTACCTATTAAAGTACTGGGTAGATGTAATCAACTGACATCCCCTCAGAATCGCTGGCCTTCTGCCTACATTAAAAACAATTCTTCTTATTATAGAGCAATGATGGTAGAATTGGTAGAGTGCCAAACTAAATGCCTTGTGCTATTTAGTTATAATGCCTACATTCTGAGTTCAAGTCACATCCATGTCAACTTTGTCTTTCATCCTTCTAGGTTCAAAATATTAAAGTACCACTCAAGTACTAAGAGTGGCTTAATTAATTTTGCCATCCTACAGTTTTGGCCTCATGTCTCTTGATTTGTAAATCCTCATTGTTTTGTTTTCCATTTCCTGTATTGTCCCCAATGACCAATAAAAGAAATCACTATAGTAATAATAATAATAATAATAATAATAATAATGATAATTACTGATTTATTGTTAATAATAAACTATGTCAATGACTTGGAAGAAAGAACAAACATTTTGATAGCATTTTACTTTTAGTTACACAGAAAAATGAAAGGTAAAGTTGAGACTGGCAGGATTTGAGCTCAGATTGTAAGGAAGCAAAGCTAAATAGTGAAATACTTACATACCACCTAGACACTGATAATGCTTTCTAATATAGGCACAAGGCCTGAAATTTTAAGGAGAGGGAGTTACTCAATTACATCAACACCAGCGCTCTACTGATACTTACTCTATTGACCCCAAAATGATGAAAACAAAGTCGACCTTGGCATCATTTGAACTCAGAATGTGAGTAAAGCCAGAAACATTGCTGCTAAGCAGTTTGTCCGTTATGCTAACGATTCTGCCAGCTTGCTGCTTTGATTATAACACTAATAATATTAATGATAAAGATAAATATGATCCTTATATTTTGTTACTGACAAATGTGAGACTTAACTCTAAGAAAGTTTCTCAGAACAATGTCCTCATGCTGACAAATACACACACACACACATACATTTATACAAAAAGAGAATTTCTATAATTCTTTAGACAGCACCATTATGCTTAATTACTTCTCTTCTAAGTGTAAAAGACTAAAATAACAACAACAAAAATACTCAAGGATCAGTCAAATAAGCAGTGGTGAGATTAACATTTTGTTCTGAACAATTTCCAATAAATGTAGATTATCCGTTTAATAAAAATAATCCTTTCTGTATTAACTTTACCTGATCTCGTAGGAAAAGTTCACCCTGAGAGCCATCCCAGCAATGACGAGAAGAAACCCTCTGGTAAGTCTTAGTATAAGCTAACTATTGTATTACAGTCCAAAGTTTATATAAACACAAACATTGCCTATGATATTATTATTATTATTATTATTATAACTGTCTCTTTTTTTTTTTTTCTTAATTTCAACGTAGCTGCAAATTTAGAGGCCAAAATGTTTGTTCATATATCTATCCTTATTTATAATTGTTTATTTTTGTGTTTTTGCCATTATTATTATTATTAATATTACTACTATTACTACTCCAACTATTTTTATTTTTTTTTATTTTTTTAAAATAATTATTATTAATTTTCAATGTCCTTGAAGCTAGTTATTTTTATTCTTTTGCTTTGCTTGTGTATATTTCTCATTTAAAGCCTTTTGAAGAATTTGTCTTAAAAAAGCCAAGGGAAATAACTCTAAATATTTCTTATGCTAATAGTAATTTTTTTTTTTTTAAATTTCCATACGTGGTGAAGTCTTGCTATCCTTAAATATAATGCATATATCTATCTATCTATCTAGGGCGGGTAAAATTCCCGAGATCCATGGATGAGCTCTCTCCAGCGGTCTCTGTCCTTCATCATTG
>JAOPUL010001697.1:49085310-49096564 GCA_027564515.1 Octopus rubescens
GTCGATAAAATGAGTACCAGTTATGAACTGGGGTCGATAAAATCGATTACTCCCCTCCCCCCAAATTTCAGGCCTTGTGCCCAATATAGAAAGGATTATTATTATTATTAAGGTGCGACAAGCTGGCAGGATGATTACTATGTCAGTGAAAATGTGTAGCAGTAGTTCGTCCGTGTTTACGTTCAGGGAGGAAATTCCTCCTAGTTCAAATTTGCTTTTCCTCCTTTTAGGGGTCAATGAAATAAGTACCAATTAAGAATTGGGATGGATGTAATTGACTTGCTATCCCTAAAATTTCAGGCCTTGTACCCATAGCAGAAATGATTATCATTATTATTTATATTTGCTGCTGAATCGTTCAGATGGTAAAATATTTTGCTACGAGTTTTATCGATAATTTCTCAAGTGTAATTGAAAGAATGACAATAAAAAACCGAAAAAAACCCCCGCAAAACAACAAAAAGCGAACAAAAACAGAAACAAAATCTAAATAAAGTATTAATGAACACATAAACAAATGGCAGAACATTAAATAAAAAAAATCAACATTTTCACAAAAATGCTGAGCATAACGGAAATCTTAGATAACAATAGCAACAACAAGAACACTAAATATATAAATACATCGTTAATTGAAAATGTGGAGACTAAAACACATTCATTTGCAAACGTTGTTTTGAATTAAAAAAAACCCCAGAAACTGAGATATGTATCATTTTGCTAAAAGAAAATCGATCGGTAGCATTTTATTCACAAGACAGGTACCAGCCAACCATAATCTATCGCAGAGGTGTGCCAGAATTGACAAGTAACCTTCATATGCTTAGCCAACGCCAACAGGCTTTTCTTGTTCCATCCAAACAAAAGTTGGAGACAAGCTTCTCAAACACATTAAATGAAGTTTCCTATGAGACGTTATGTATCATGTTTAAAACAGAGAACAGGATAAAGTGCAAGTTCGAATCGTTCGTAACATACCTATCCACAACCTGGTTCTGCAGTATTTGGGAAGGATGAACATCAGAGTCACATCAGAGATATTGGTGCCGACGTTGACCCAGGCTAGTTGTGACTTTCATGGAAGTGAAGATGTAATTTTCGGTGGGCTGATAGTGTCACCATAGACATACACATCTGCATGATCCCGCAAGACTACTAGAAGATAATGGAGATGCACCCTGTAATGGGTGCAGAGCTGAAGGCCTTTAAACTCAGTATTAAGAGAAGTAGATCCATCGGCTACATGTATGATAGTAACAGTCATTTAAGGGTTTTCTAAACAGAACTTCTAATAGAACAAACACTACAACAATTGTAACCATTTATGGCGTTTGGCGGCACTGAGCAACAACACGAGAAACATCAGATGAAGTTGCCTTGTTCTAATTGTCAGGACCAAAGTCTAAATAACCCCTTTTTCACCTGCTTCAACCGAAAGACACAATGAGAATCATTCGCAGCAACAGCAATAAATAACTAATTCACCAGAAAGTATCCTCTTTACATCTATTCCAATTATGAGCTTGGGGAACAAACGAAAGCTAAAGGAGTCCGGCAGAATTATTAAAAAAACGATAAAATACCAAAGGAAGCAACAAAAAGGCAACAAAAAGTGCGGGCATAGGAGTGCATTACATGCGATGAGGAAATGCTCTCTGGTGAGGAAACAATTTCTTATGAAAGCGAGACTATCTCTTGCGAAGAAGAGCAAAGTGACTGTTTTCTGTGAAAGTGGGCCCATCTTAACTGAATATGAATCCATCCCCACCTTGATTTGCAATCTAACTGCAAGAGGGTGGGTCAGACGGTGTAACGATCAAACAGTTGGAATCCAATTATGAAAACAACTCCTTCCCCCCAATAATACCTCTCCTATTACATTACAAAGATTAACGTGTAAGCTACCCAGAGAATATGGAGTTCCTTGCTTGCTCTGACAAAAGAGCTTCTTACGGAGGGTTCTATAATGAAGACATAATCAGGTTACTTGGTACCCCGACTATGCAATTCATCAGAGCATCACACTGTCGTGATTTTAAAATTTTACGTTCATATCTATTTTTTAAAAGAAATTGTGTCTTACCATACTTTATGTATTTATTTATTCCATGTAATTATTTGTTTTTTTTATAATTATCAACTCCTCTCATTATATAAATATATATATATATATATAGTGCAATGTCTTTCACTACATCACTCATCGTATAACTTCTCTTTCTCACACTACCTGTCCTTTTTGTATGGCCTTGTTTATTTTCTGGTATTTTATCGTGTCTCTTTGAGCTCTTGTGTAAATAAAAAAAGATGAGTACTATTTTGGCCAAAATTTTAAACATTGCAGGGTTATGAGCTGGAAATTGTCTATAATATCCCATTTGTTGGCATCTTTTCTCAGCAGCGTTAATAGATCCCAGCTCATAGAACTGGGAATTCTCCCGTTTTGCTGCCAATTGTGTTAAACATTTGCCAGAATGTTGCTAATCAGCACTGGCATATAACCATAAAACTCACAGGACAGACCATCAAAACCAGGTAACCTTTCAATACATCTCGTATATCAATTGTGGTTATTGGTCTTTCGCAGTGCTTTGCTTCTACTACCGAGAGTCGAGGTAGGCCATCTTGATAGATGCTAAAGTCCATAATTCTTTGAGACCTATCACTTTTCTGAAGAGTTGAGTACATTGCTGCTGGAAAGCTGAACAGGTTTGCTTAGAACCGCACAGTACGTGTCCATTTTGATATGTCAAAGACTGAATAGTAGTTTTGTTGCCACGTCACACCTCTACAACCCAAGCCCATCGATCGGCCTTTGTTATTTCTTGTTCTAGCGCTCGAACTCTAGCCCTGACAATGCAGCCTTCGTTTCGCATTGGAGTAATGGCTGAGGGCCATTTTTGTCGGTAGCACGTTGGTTGCTATTTCTAATTGCTTATTGTTGTTCACTCACTAGCTGCTCCACTAATCTATCACTAGCTCTTTACTAAACGGTATTGACTCATGTTTAATTACCCTTTTCAAGGTTCCCCATCACCTGTTGTTCACTATTGTCCCTGTCAAATGCCGCTTGACTAGTACGCTGATCCGGTATCTGTAGTCTTTTCGCGTCGAAGAAAACACATTCAACTTTCAGTAGCCGGGTCCCTGGCTACGACTGTGAAGATCAAATATTTGGGATGTGTTGCCGACTAGATTAAATTGTGGACACCCTAAATTATCTGTCAGCTAACCTAACAAATACTCTAAGTACGATCTGGAAGACCCCTTGTGGTTGCTCCAACACAACTCTTACGGAGACCCCAATCTCTAGGTGAATGATGAGTTCGAGGATTGTTTGTAAATTTTCTTGAGTGAACCGCATCTGACTCTCAACTTTTAATTCGGCTCAGTTTTTGTGGGGGGTTGATCTCATTCACAATCGCCCCATAGACCCTCTAAAATAAAATTGACGCTTATTCCCGGAGGCACGTTGCCTGATATCACCTTACGTAAACGTTTTCCTAAGCAGGAGGGTATGAGAACATATTTCTTAGATGAGTGGTTAGTTTTAGAGCGTCCTCTTCCTTAAGGTAGAGCACTTCTACCATTCCAGATTGTCTTCCTCTTCTTAGATGCCACACTGATCTCCACACATTCTTCAGGCATTCTCTGCTTGTGATTATATTGGGTTTTCGACGCTCCTACTTTTCTTGCTGGTTTAGTTATAGATGAGCGTTCTTTTCTTCTTTCACTCCCTGAGGAAGAACGATTAGACACGGTCTGGCTCAACAGTGTCGGTGCCTTAGATTGAAATTCTTTTTGTCATCTAAAGCTGAATTAATTGCACTAGCAAATGAATGGCTTGATTTTGAGATCGTTTTGAATTTACTGCGGTGGCTCTTGCTGTCGTCATCGTTGTTTTGTTGTTGTTGTTGTTGTTGGTGGTGGTAGTGGTGGTGGTGGTGGTGGTGCTGGGATGACTGCATTAGTTTGGTTAATTAGTTATGCTGGTGTTTGCTTTTGTTATCGTTGTTGTTCGTGTTGACACTGTGTCTCTTTAAGGTTTGGTTTCAGCTACAGTTGATTGACATTCCATTCTCGTAGGATTGGTAAGTTGTTTCTTCTGGTTAGAGGCTAGTAGTAAGATTAGATTCATCTTCATCTGTTACTGTAATTACTACTTAGCATGAAGAACATTTAGCCATGTTGGAAAATATTTATGTGCTTGAGGGAGAATTTTGGAGACAGAATTTGGAAGTGTATATAAGCCCATTCCGTATTCAAAAAGGTGAAGGTATTTCTGCAGATGTGCTTTCACCTTGGGAAGATACACATCTCAATTTTACGAGACTAACTCGGAAAAGTATAGGAAATTAGCGAAAAGACTTAGCAGCATAAAATCAGCCTAGCTTCACGTCTGCGGCCATGTTTTAGTGCTTGTCGTAGCTAGTTTGGTCGGAGAAGCTAAAATGTTTGCAATTCCCAATAAATCTATCTACGATAATCTCCATCTCATGCGCTTCATCATAGAGGAAATGGGTAATAAATCTGACATCGGGATGAAGGCTGATCAATTTAGATCAGTCGAAAGACTTCGATAGGAACAACAATCGATACTTGGGAGCAGTCATAAAAGCAGCTGGTTTCGTACCCGTTTTCAGTGGCTGGATCGCAGGAATGCACAGTGGTGCTTGCTAGATGACCAAAGTAAACTGCCGCCTTTCGGAACTGTTTCATATTGCGCGCTCGATCCGTTAAGGGCGTACACTCTCATCTCTTCCATATGTTCTGACGCTTGAGCCTTTGCTGTGGAAGTTAGACCTCCGGAGCATGCTTTTCGAACCAGGATGTGGGTAAGCTGTGTCTGTGTATACGGATGACATTACCGTAATGGTGCCAGACACCATGAACGTTCAGGCAGTCGATTCCATTCTAAAGAAATATGAGGCGATGACAGGAGTAAAGAAGTCGGTAGGCTGGCTGATCAGCGCCTGGAGAGGCAAATCTATGTCTCTGAGCAGCATAGTAGGTCGATGGACAGACAAACAGGTGAAATTACTCGGGGTCAGGTTTGGTCTGGACCACCAGGTGGACAAGAACTGGGACGAGGTTACAAGCAGGGTGGCTAGCTTCACTTGGAAATGGGCTGAGAGGAGATTCTCCCTGAAAAATTAAGCAGAGATGGGAAATGCTTACATCGCCTCTCTAATAACTTACCGCCTGACTGTTGTACCTTACCCTACCCCACATGCCCCTGTTTACTTTCTGCTTCCTGGTCAAGTGGTTCATCTGTTGCCATCGCCTTCTAAAGGATGGGCTTGACAGGCCGTGCATGCTGACTGCAGACACGTGCTGCGGCAACGCGCTTATAGAGATTTTTTGGACGGCGAGCCGGTGTGACCTCCGTTTGTAAGACACGCCTTTCCGCAGCTCATCTTGTTGAAGGAGCTGTAGTCTTGGGTCAAGAAAAGACCAAAATTGGGCGTCTGGTACCTGGAATGTCGTGAGGCGCCCATCGCCCTCTATCAGTCGAGAATTACGGTCGATGAAAGTTCTACGTTAGCTATATATAGACATCTAGTGGTGGGTAAGAGCTATGACGTTCTCGGGAATACTGTAAGCTTCGATGAGGAGGAACTAGCTAGTCTGTTTCGGATGACTTTGGGACCTGGAATTACCATGAATGAGTTCCAGAAATTCCTGGTCTGGTAGTCATATCGAAAAGCACTGCCGGTTCGAGATGAACTTCACAGGCTTCAGAAGCACCCATAGGCGGAACTATCCGAGACGCGCACAGAGCGTAAGCATTTGTGCAATGTCCGAGTTATATCGTACAGCTGTTATCACTATCCGAATATCGACCGAGTCCATCGTGAGGATCGCCTCACCACCCACCTTTAACAAAGCAGAGCAAGTAGTGTTTCTCTGTCATGTACCTATGGCAAAAGAGGATGTGTGGTGGACGAGGCTGAAATGATTGAAGAAAGACACCTTCCTCTTCGGTCAAGCCCTCATCGTCTTATGAAAGTTCCACTTGGAAAGGAAAGTCAGAGTGGAGCGTGAATTTGTGAAGAGGTGGTTGACTATGGCAAACATGGTTAGGGTGAATGGACCTACTCTAAGCATGCGTCTGTAGATTGGAGAACAACAGTCGGGTGAGAGCTCGTGTCTTTGATGATCAGGATAATCCTGCATCTGTGGGCTTCCTTGATTAGCCCGAATTGGTGTTTTGCCTGTATCAGTATCAGGAGGACTGTATCATTCGTGTTACCACGTACTTTGCATACCATGTATACTTTTATCTCACTGTATTATCTTTTCCCTTTCTTTCCCCTCATCTTTCATTTAAACCCCCACAGAAATTGTGTCCCTGTGACGTCCCTCTCATCCATACCCCTATGGAAATTAAGAGAAATTATCATCTCTTTAGCACGCCGGACAAAAGGCTTAGCGGCATCTCGTCCGTCTTTATGTTCTGAACTCAAATAGCGCCGTTGTCTATTTTGCATTTCATCCTTTCGGGGTCGATAAAATAAGTACCAATTGAGCATTAGGGTCAATATAATCGATTATCCCCCTCTCCACAAATGTCAGGCCTGGTGCTTATAGTAGAAATAATTATTATTAATAATAATTATTCGTCTGCCATCTGGCAGAATCTTTATTGCGTTTGATTAAATGATTATCGGCGTTTCTTCCGGCTTTACATTCTGAATTCAAATTCTGTCCGGTCGAATTTGCTCTCATCTTTTCGTGAATGATAAAAATATATCCGTTTATATTTCCCTATATTTTTCCTGTTCTTTAATAGCTACATTCATATCAGCAGCCATAGCCACATCTATGATGATGCATTCTTTCGACACCTTGTCCAGAATGATAATATCTGGTTGTCTTGCTTGAATTTCCTGGTCAGTCTGTAGAGTAAAATCCCTTAAACTCTTAACCTGATTATTCTCTGTCACACTCTGCATTGTGTGTTGGTACTATTTTCCAGTTACTTTAAACCATATTTGATGTAATAATATGTCCTAGTGTAATGCTTTGACTACACATTCGTGTCTGCTTTTATAATCTCTGTGTGTCAAAGGACTACAATTTCTAATATGTTCAATGAACTTATCTTTCACGTTAAACATTCTGAACTTAGCATTTCCCATGTTTCTGTCTGGTCTTGCGTTCTTCATGTTTCGATCATAACCAAGATTCGTCTGCTGAAATATCCTGCATTTGTCTGAGATGATGCTCGTACAGATCCTTTCTACAGAGGTTTCTTCCCGCCCTTGTGTCCTTTTTCTTGTATTCAATCCTCTTCTTCCCTCCTTTCGTGGTATGCATAACCTATCAACACTGTCTTTTGGATGTACTGACCTATACATGGTCATTGTCTTTCTGGTTTTACTATCCATGTCACTTAACCCCTTCCTAGTCCAGTTCAGGAAAACAACAGAATATTGTATGGGCGACACCGCCAATGTGTTTACTGCAGAGATACTTTTTCCGCCATTCAATTTTGAGCTTAGCACTTTCTTTACTCTTCAGAAATATTCCTTTCTCCCCTACTTCTTCATTTCTTGGCACACAATTCCATCTGCCTCAAATAAACGAACCAAGGTACTTATAACTGTCATCTTCATTCATTGCTTTGATTTATGTCGCATCTTAGAGTTTAATTCCTTCTGATATTTTCCCTCTCATTAGTACTAGCACCGCACACTTATCCATGCCATAATTCATACTAATTAAGGGTCTGAACCAATGAATCGCATGATTTCTTACTTTCGGATAATAATTTCGGGTCGTCCATAAACAGGAGGCGGTTTGTTTTCTCACCACTGCGAAATTCACATTCTGATTTAGCTTCTCTCAAGGTTAACGTACGAGGAATAAAAGCAACTGCAACAGTAGCGGCTATCCCAACAATCTCTGCTATCCCTAATGTAATTAGATATTCTTGGATCCATGAGTAAGGTACTCTATCATATGCCTTTTGGGAGTCAATGCATGCAGTTGATGAGTTTTTATTTCTACTTTTGAATTCTTGAATGATTTGTTGATCTGTATATAAAAAGTTCGTTTGTCACTCTAGAACCTTTTCTACACCTGTTCTGTTCTGTCAGTAAATCTTCCTCTTCAAGATATTTATACACCCCCGTTGCAATAACACCTGTCAACCACTTCTACATCAGTCGATGACAGGTTATGACTTGGTAATCATATTTTATTTGTTTTGGTCATTCACTATCAACACCGTACTGTCTTTCGTTATCCATCCAGGAATAAAACCCGTATTGATATAACAGTTTAGTTGCGTACTCCTTCTATCGTGAAGTGCAGTGTATATTTTTGACAACATTCCTCGACTAAATCTGGTGCAAGACATTTCCAGTTTGGTACCCCTTTCAAGACAATTTTCAACTTTTCTTCTGTGATCTCTGTTTCTTTGATTTGGAAAATCTGTGTTATTTGCCTTTATCTTTTTTAATCAATCTGCATTACCACTGTTTCACTTGTTGGCTCCAAATGTTCCTCCAGAATTTCTTTGTCCCTGTTCTTGTTAGGTGGTATATTCACCGTAACATCTCCATTTAATTCCTTGTAGAATCTACTTTGATCTCTTCTAAACAATTTATTGTATAAACAGTTCCATTCTGTTGTTGTATCTCTTGATCTTGGTAGCTTTCACCTTTATCCTTCGTTTTCTTTTTGTTCTTCCATCACTCTCCTATATCCGTTTTGTTTCAGCGAGATCTTTTATTGGATTATTATTACTATTATTATTATTATTATTATTATTATTATTATTATTATTATTATTATTAATTATTATTATTATTATTAATTATTATTATCACTATTCAACATTTGATAGTTTCAGGCAAATTTCTACTGTATCACCTGCTACACATCCATGTTGCATGGGTTTGTGCAGCATTGTGTGTTCTTATTTGATGTTCGGGGAGTGCTGACTCTGCAAATACAGAGAATACAGAAGTAGAACTACTGGTTAGGACATGGTATGCAGTTGTTAATACAGGTAGATCAGCCAAGTGTTGAGGTCATCCTGGACTTCATAATCCTACCAGATGGCACAAAGTTTCACGTGGTTGCTGAGGACAGAAGGCCGAGGTGTCACCTGTGCGGGGACACAAATCCCCTCAAAGCCTTTTGCTCACAGCAAAGGAAACCAACACTCCTGCCGACACCATTGCCACACCACCATAACGACAACAACAACAACAGCAGCAGCAAACCCAGACATGTTCTAAATGGAGCCTAAGTGACAAACAATCGCCTATGCCAAGATAAGAAAGAAGAACAAAAACACACCAACACCAACATTAAAATAAAATGACAGTGAGCAATAATGCTCAAACATCACCCCGAACTACAGCTTCACTAACATTGTCAACATCATCCCCATCACTATCACAACCATCACCACTATCGCAGACACCACCACTACAAGCACAATCTAATTCACATGCACAACAGTTTGATCACAAATCCCAACACGAACAAAATTTAAAAATCATCAATTACACTACACTGCCATAAACACGACCGACAAAGCAGTAATGGAATACGTAAACAACGATACAGACATCACTCAGAGCAATTTCATCATTCCGTCTGACATCCAACATACCTACACACATAAGAATCAATCATACAAATAACACAAAACACATATAACATATTAAAAAACAAATACCCTGACGGGGTAGGGCATTTTACAAAACAAAAGACTACAAAGAACTGTTTGTGGAAACGCTCACATCTAACCAGAGGGACAAAACACCTATCCCCCGTCCTTCACAAAACTACGGTAAGTAGCTCTTCACCTCTTCTTCGTCTATTTCATTGTCCAACATGGGCTTGCTCAGAATAGGCAGTATAAATGTACGTGGCCTGGCGTCATCTTGGAAACAGAGCCACCTAATCTAGTTTAGATGTGGTGGCTGTCATTAAAACCAAACTCTTTGACCAATGAGCTTTCATGCCCATTTTCTGTGGATACGAGATTTATTTATCTCCATGTCAGCCGGGAATGGGGGTTGGAACTGAGGTATTGTCTATTAGAGGTCTAGATCTCAAGATAAGAACCATGTTCCTGGTGGTCTTGGATATACAGTAGCGACGGGGGCGCTTTCAGACTGGTGGTTGTTTATGCTCCAGCAAGGGCAGGACAATCGGATTTCTGTAGACGGCTGGAAGTTTTCCTGGGAACGTCTCGCGCTTCGATGCTAATGGGTGACTGGAACATCATCTTGGATGCTAGTTTAGATTGTCTCGGACTAGCTGTTAGAAGAATGGGGTACCAAAGTCTCGCAAAACTGCTCAGACGTTTTCAACTATTTATCCGGTATCGACTGGAATTCCCGAATATGTGGGTGTGGACAGAGACGAACTGTATCGGGTCATCCAGATCATATCTAGATAGAGTATTCTGTAGGCCGCTAGATAATGATAGCATAAATTGTCCACTTTTTTAAATCGTCGGCTACACAGACCACACATGTGTGATATGCACGGTCGACTTAGGATTCGTAGGCAGGGACTCGGTTACTGGAACCTGAACGCGTCACTTCCGGCGTGTTAGGCTTATAGATACTGAATTTACGAAATAATTAAGCGGGCGTTGACGAAAAGGAAAGTATGTGTAGAGAGACAACTGGTGCCTCCCAGCAATTTTGATGAAAGGTGGGTGAATGTGCCAAGAACGGTCCGCGTGAACCGTTCTCTAAGCATGCGCCTATAAACGAAGAGGAGAGGGCGCTTGCCCTAGTAGTCAGGGCCCCCGTGGTTTTCTTATTTTGTTTTTGTTATCGTTTTCACTGTTTACACGCTTCATTTAATGTAACCCCACATTGTATTGTCCTATATCATCGCCAATGTTTTTTGTAAACCTTTAGTGAATAATAATGAAAATCGTTAGCACGCCGGGCAAAATGCTTATTGGCATTTAGCCCGTCTCTACGTTCTGGCTTCAAATTCCGCAGGGGTCGACTTTGCCTTTCATCCTTCTAGGGTCAATAAAATAAGTAGCTGTTTAACACTGGGGTCAATGTAATCGACTAATCTTCTTATCCGAAATTACTGGCCCTGTGCCTAAATCAAAAAAACATTACTATTATTATTAAGGCGGCGAGCTGGCAGAGTCGTTACCGCGCCGGAGAAATGCTTAGCGGGACTTTTTCCGACTTTACGTTCTGAGTTCAAATTCCGCCGGGGTCGACTTTGCCTTTCATCCTTCCGGGGTCGATAAAGT
>JAOPUL010001697.1:49100531-49113382 GCA_027564515.1 Octopus rubescens
TGTGTGTGTGTGTGTGTGTGTGTGTGTGTGTGTGTGTGTGTGTGTGTGTGTGTGTGTGTGTGTGTGTGCGTGTATTCGTGCGTGTTAAGACTACCGTGATTTAGTTTAACCTTTTGTTTCAGTGGTTTTTTTCCCGCTTTTCGCATGAGTTCCCTGGAATTTTTATGACGCTATAAACATCCAAAATCCACCGTTAATATTTCTAGATTTTCACTCCTCCTCTTCTTGCTCAAGTGGCAGTCTTGCTGTGTGATTCTATCACTTGAGAGTAGCCATGTGCAATCAAATTGGTATTGACATTAACGTCGTCAACTGACATTTTTTTACCGTTGGCATTTTACTTGAACAGTGGCGAAGTGTTGCATTTTTTGTTTGTGTGTGCTTGTTATGTTGTAATTTATTTTAGCATCTCTGTTTTAATTTCATCAATAATTATCTTTTTCGTAGCGATTTATGTATAGTATAGATATGTTGTTTATCACTGTTTTCCTATATTTTTTTGCCTTTATGTTACGCAAAGCATTGTTAAATCAGCGACAAGGTATTGTATTTGTGTGGCCCATATGATAGTTAGAGTCGTAGAGTTTGCGACTTCCATCACCGCAATCAAATTTAGTTTTGGCTTAATCATTTCTATATCGTATAGTTGTATTTTTTATAAATATTTTTGTATCTTATTTTGTCTGTCTTTGTGTTACGCAGAGCAATGTTATTAAACCTCGTTTTAAATGCTTATAAAATCAGCGAGAAGATATTGTATTTGTGCAGGCAGACAATATGACAGTTGGAGTCGTGGAAACTACAACTTCCACAATCGCAATAAAATTTATGAATCGCGTAAATCGCATTAGTCATTAGTATCTTGTTAGCTGGTTTACAGACTAGTGGTTTGTTATTTTTAACAAGAAATTTACATTTTAATGTCTTAGCACTATTTGATGTAAGTTAATTTATAGTTGGGCGTAAAACACGTTGTGTTCTGTTACATAACAATTTTTAAATAATGTATTTGTTCTATACTTGTAACTCACGTGGTACATTTTATATGTGGTTTGTTAAATTTTAATAGATGCAGGAAATGGTGCAGCTATTTCATTGTATTTATTGTTCTATGGCTTCGTTTATTACGCTTCTTTATATACACGCTGTTGGTTCGTGTTGTTTTATTCTATAGATAATTCTATTAAGTGCTTTGTTTGTGTAAGAGAATGTAAATGTTTTTCTAGATTTTTTCTACGTAGATATGCTAACTGTGTGAACGTTCATTGTCTCCATCTAAGTACTGGCATTAATTACTGCCTGTAGTATTGATAGATGTGAAGTATCTGTTATTTTTTCTTATCTAATGTTTATAGGAATAATGGTATTTTATCGGTAGAAGCTTCATTTATACTGTTTAAAATTTATAACTGAATCGTGTTCTAGGTTTTCCGTTTATCTCTCTCAACATCTTCCAATATGTCCATTACGACGTGTATATCATCCACATACTCTTTAGCAGTTTACAAGGCAATATTTATCAGTAATATTATAGAGTAGTCATGAGTTCTCCATTAGGGTCTACCTTTACGACGCTTTCTTTGATCACAATAGAAAAAAGTGATTCCAGTACATGATCATTTGATATATATCAGTATGGGAATAGATGTACTGATCGTAATGGAAACAACGCAAGGTGTTGAAATTAAAGGCTGATCTATAAAACTACTCAATACCAAAATCTGAAATCAATTACGTAAATGTACAGAATAAAACAAACACTAATCAACGAAAGGTAACCACGGAAATCAGTCGAGCAAAACAATTAACAATAAATATACAAATAGAAGGTTGTAAACAGATACTGGATCTATTAAATCGAACTACAGATAAATTATTGTACATAAACCAATCGTATAGTAACTACGGAATAGAGCAGCTCATTATAAATGTAACTTCATGAACCAGAACATAAAATGCATTGTACTGAACTATAATTATTTACTGATGAGTACGGTTGACGGTAGAGTCGATTGCACAAAATCTTTAGGTGAGGAGAAATGTATTATCTAGCTATATATAATTGTAAAATACTCTATACACATCAGTGTTTATTGAGCACTCTTAGAAAAAAAGGTTACCAAACATCGTTGCACACTAGCATTATTAGAATGTGCACCAAAGAGAGCTGTGTTGATGCACATTGCAATGGTGAGATCGAACTGGAAAATTTCGATACACAAGAGAAAGAACCCTGAATAAGACTGATTTTGTTGCTAGGTACGATAGAGAGCTTCGGTGGTGCTAGGGGAAACAACCTTGTTTTCACTGAAGTTGTCAATGATACGTATCGTAAGCGTCGAGCATATTTCCGACAGATCCAGCTATGGAAGCTGAAATACACTGATAGCTAGACTCTGTGTGGGGAACGATTTTGTCATTTACGATATTTTTCAGTCACCTTTATCGTTTTGGAAGTGAAGGCGATAGGTTGGTAATTAGAAGGGCTGAAGAGGTTGCCTATTATGTGATTGGAATAAAATAAAGAGAACTTCCATATTAGGATACATTCCTGAGAATTGCTAGGTAGGAAGTTTCTATGAAATTAGTAGAGACCTGCTTGGCGAAGAACCGTATGGCTCGGCTACAATTTGAGAGAAATGGTAGAGCAACTGACTAAATGGTAAAGCATGCCTTAATAAAACTTGGGTATTACACCAACAGGAGGAGTCTATATACCCACCCCGACCCCCACAGAAAATAATAACATAATGCTGCACACACCTCAGGAAGATGCACCAGGCAAGGCACGACTGTCAGGCGATAAACAATAACGGAGGCGATGTAGGCATTCGTCACCTTTGCCCGTCCTTTCAGGGACCGCTTCCTCTCAGCCCACTTCTGGGTAAGGATGGCCACCAAGTTCGTCACCTCGCCCCAGTTCTTATCCACCTGAAAGTCAGTACCAAACCAGTCCCCGAGCAGTTTAACTGGTTCGTCGGTCCAGCGTCCGACTGCATTGATATGCCTCTCCAGGCGCCTAAGCGCAAGCCCAACGACTTGTCGGCGCTGATTTTGTTCCCAGCAACCGAATCCTATTTCTTTAGAATGGTACCAACCGTCTCCAATTCGGAGGCGCCCGACACCACGACGGTGACGTCGTCCGCGTACACCGCCACTGCCCTCCCGTGTCCCGGTTCGAGGGGTATTCTCCTTAACTGTTCCAACTTCCGCAGCAAGTGGCTCAAGATTCAGTACGTACAGAAGAGGTGATAGCGGGCAGCCCTGACGGACCTAGTGAGCGATGACAAACGGTTCCGATAGGTAGCCGTTTACTTTGACCACCGAGCAGGGGCCACTGTGCATTGTAGCGATCCAGCTTCTGAAAACGGGTCCGAAAGCGACCACTTCCAGGACGGATTACATGTAGCGATGGTCGACCCTATCGAATGCGCTGGATAGATCTAAATTAATCAGAGCCCTACTGAAGCCAGTTTAGTCCCAGCCCTCTCTATGATGTATCGCATAAGGTGCGGGTTGTCGTAGACCTTTTAGGGATTGCGCATGTTTGAGTTTCACTGACCAGACTACAAACGACGAGAGCCAACCTTTTCGCTAATACCTTGGCCAAACTTTTAAACTCTGTATTTAGCAGAGTTATGGGTCGAAAATTCTCTAGCCCGTTCCCGTTTATCGACCCCGGAAGGATGAAAGGCAAAGTCGGCCCTGGTGGCATTCCAAGTCGACCCCGGCGGCATTTGAACTCAGAACGTAAAGCCGGAAAAATTGCCGCTAAGCATTTCTCCCGGCGCGATAACGACTCTGCCAGTTCGCCGCCTTTCTGTAACAATTAAATATATTACCACCAAAGAGGTAGTATAAAAAATCTCACTGTGTAAATCATCACTGTGTAGATCGAAAGTACGTAGATCATCTGTCAGCTTCGACGATGATTTTGCCGATAGCAATGGTAAATTTACAATCTTCTCACCGAATTAATATATATCGTTGATTTCTGAGTTAAAATTCCACCGAGGCTGACCCTGCGTTCAGCTTTTCGGGGTCAATAAAATAAGTACCACAGCACTACCGAGGTTGATGTAATCTACTAGCCCTTTCCTTCGAAATTGCTGGCCTTGTGCCAAAAATTGAAATTAATACATATGATTGAGTTAAAACGGCGAGCTGGCAGAATCGTTAGCATGCCGGGCAAAATGCTGTGCGGGATTACGTCCGCCTTCACGTTCTGAGTTCAAATTTCACCGACGTCGACTTTGCCTTTCATCGTTTTGGGGTCGATAACATAAGTACCAGTGGACTACTGAGGTCGATATAATCGACTACCCCCTCCCCGGAAATTGCTGGCCTTGTGTCAACAATTTAAAATATGGTTGTGTATTCTAAATAGAAGTGTATCATTAGCTTAATTCTCACGTATTGCCAGGATGACACAGTTTCACAGGGTTGTGTTATATTATACAGTTTTGGAGCAAATTGGCAGAGTCATTAGGACATCGGATAGAATGCCTGAAGACATTTGTTCCAACTCCCTGCGCCCTGAGTTCAAATCCCGCTGAGGGTAATTTTGCTTTTCATCCTTTCGGGATCGACAAAAACAAAAGCACCAATCCCGGGCGGTGGATTACTCGGACGTAGTTACAGTAGGGTGCAACATGATAGCCTCTACTTCGAATGCTAGGCTGTTGTTGTTGTAACTTGACAAATAAAGAAAAAAGTTACTAAATCTGATGCCATGTGTTATTTTCTTTGTCGATTTGTGGTGAGAGTTCAAATCTCACCATGGCTTACTTGGATAGGAGTCTTAATTTGTCTTCTGGTTTAATACTACCCACAGGTACATTGGGTACTTTTAGTGAACTCCACTCTATTGTGAGTATCCGAACCAATTTTCCGCCGGGTAGACGATGCCTTCTATTTTTCCATTCTATCAGACTCTGAGATCTAATAAAGGAACAAGTCATCTGCCTTCATTTCTCACTTTAAGATGAAAAAAAAATGCAGTATATCGTATATCATAATCTTATAGATTATGGTATAACATATATGCTGTGTCGCACGTTCTACGTACGATATAACGAAATAATATAACGTCTTCTACTCAGAGATATACCACTCTCGGCTTGACGACTCACCTCCCTCCCTACTCTCAGCGCATGTCCATTTATCTTGTCGGCACTGTCAATTAGGAGCCAACCAAATAGGGGTATTCTACTTCCACACAGCACTTACAGATACCGGATTAGCAAATTACTTAATCAGACGCTGACGGGAGCAATCGTCAAGAACGAACAATAGCTTGCTTCAAAAAGAGCATTTAGAGTAGAATCAATTAGGTTCAGTAAGGTCGTAGCGATAGAGAAAAACAGAATACAGGGCGACTTAGTAACTTAGAAGAGGCGCTAAGGAAGGGTTCTACATTCGACGTGCTTGCAGCGAGGTTGGTCCTCGGGCTCTTCAACGCAAAGCATGAAGGCTGCATTGTCAGAGCTAAAACACGTGCTCTAATATACGAGGGGACGAAAGTCTCACGGTGGGCCCAAGTGGCGGAGGTGCTATGTGGGAGCTAAACCAGAATTCGGTCTTTGTTGGGCAAAAATGCGTGCATGCTACTCAACCCAAAGGTATGTACGGTTTTTCAGCAGCACTTCGATCCGCTGTTCGGGAAGACCTATAGGCCGGAACTTAGAAGGAATTTCAGTTCCTAACTCGACAGCCTGTCGCAACTCTCGGCAGAGGAGGCCCCAGTGTTGTAAAAGCTGATAACAGCCGCAGAAATACGGGAAGCGATGATTGACCGCACGAGGATAAATTGCTTGGTTTGGGTACTCTGCCCTATGAGATGTTATTCTTGTTGGAAGACCTTGGCAGCAGAATAGGATATTTCTCAGTTCTGTCAATCGATACACATTGGCACTATTAAACAGAAGATCCAGACAAGAGGGATCACCCTGATAATTTTCGGTCCATAGATTTCAAAATTAAGTCACGATGTTTGGAAAGAAGCTGTTGCATGTCATTGTTGGTCTGATAGGTGATGCGTAAACATACATTAAGCCGAACAGATCTCTTCACGATAACCTCCACCTCCTGCGATACAACATAGAGAGAGGGAGAGTAAAGTATCTGGCAAGACTGGGGCCTTGATCAATTTAAGAGAATCAAACACTTTCGATAGGGTCGACCACCAATACTTGGCGGCTGTTCTCACAGTGGATGATTTCTGTCCCTTGTTCTGCGGTTGGATTCCCGCAAGGTAAAGTGCCATCTGCTCGGTGGCTTCCTATCGGAACCATTCAGTATCATGGACTCAGGCTATCAAGGTTGTCCCCTCTCGTCCCTTCTGTATGGACCGACTCTAGAGGTACTACTGCAAAAACTGGAGACGTTGAGGGGCAACCTACGTGAACCAGGACATGGAAGATCTGTGTCGGCATGTGCGGACAACGTCACTGTCATAATGTCGGACACCAGGCGCATAGATGGCTCGGCATTGCTCAAAGGGATTACAAAGCATTGACAGGAGCAATAATCAACTAAGGAAAGTCAGTGGGCCAATATCTGGAGGGGCTGGTCAATGCTGTCAAACGACGTCTTGGGATGCTGGACGGAAAGACCCGTTAAATTGCTCAAGTTAGGTTTGGTACAGGCTTCCGAGTGGACAAGAAATGGGACGAGGTGACAAGCAGAGTGGCCAATATCACCTAGAAATGGGCCGAGAGATATCTGTCCCTGAAAGATGGGACAGAGCTGATGAATGCATACATCACCTTCATCATATATTACCGCCTGTCCGCCTGATCAGACTGGAGTGCATCATACGTTGTCAATACTCTCTGAGTAGAGGGCTGTACATGCCGCGACTGATGATGCCAAGACATGCGCTGAAGTTACGACATTACCAGCTTTTACTTGACATTGAAGAGATGTGGTCGCCCTTTGTCAGACTCGCCTTTCCGCTAATTGTCTCTTTGACTGAGCTGCGGTCCTGGGTCACGAGTAGAGCGAGGCATGACCCCTGGCACCTAACGTGTCTTCAGGTGCTCATAGCTCTCTGACAGATGGGTATGCGGTCTCTAGAAGTTTTACATTGTCATTCATTCTGTAAAGGTTTAGTGGCGGGCAAGAGCGACGATGTTTCCGAGGCGATTCTTGGCGTCGACAAGATTCAACTGGCTGGTCTGTTCCAGAGGACTTTCGGAGTGGGGTCCATCGATAATTTCCAGAAATTATTGGTCTGGCATTGGTACCGGGGGCGCATTCCCTGTTTGAGACAAACTTTACAGGTATGGAAATGTCGTTAATCGGGCTGACCCAAGATGGGTGCAGAGTGACAAAACTGTTTTGCCCGCATTCGTCCAATGCCCAGGCATTGCTGACTTGTGGGTTTATGTCGAACAACTGCTGTTATGTGTAGGACATGTATGGTTATGAGCTGACTTTATTGTAAAATTTCAAAATTAAGTTACGATGTTTGCAAAGAGGCTGTTGCATATCATTTTTGGTCTGATAGGTGATGCGAAAACATACATCATGCCGAACAGATCTCTTCACAATAACCTCCACCTCCTGCGATACAACATAGAGAGGGGGAGGGTAAAGTACCTGGCAAGGCTGGGGCCTTGATCAATTTAAGAGAATCAAAAACTTTCGATAGGATTGACCACCAATACTTGGCTGCTGTTCTCACAGTGGATGATTTCTCACATCAATAATTTCCAGAAATTCTTGGCCTGGCAGTAGTACCGGGGGCGCATTCCCTGTTTGAGACAAACTTTACAGGTATGGAAAAGTCTTTAGTCGAGCTCACCCGAGATTGGCGCAGAGTGGCAAAGCTGTTTTGCCCGCATTTTGCTGCCTTGCCTTGTCGGGGAAGGGCATACAGTGTTTATCTGTCTGGTGGCCTTAGCGAGACATTTTCTACTTTGGACACGCCCTCATCAACTTTCACTTGAAAAGGAAAGTGAGGGTGGGGAAGAAAGTATTACCTTTCCAACTAACTTGTTGAGAAATGGGTGAACATCGCACGGATAGATAAGGATAGACAACATATGCTTAAAGATTGAAGGGAAAGGAAGAGTACTAGTGATCAGCACGATTGTGGTTTTGTGAGGTTCCCACAAGGTGTCCTATGATGTCTCCATCTTTTGGGGAATTATTTATAGTTGAAATTATATTATTGTTGTTCCCTCTTTTTACAAACCCCTTTCTGTAATTTCACATCGTTATGCCCTGTATGTCTTCATCTACTTATATTCTGTTCAGTTGTTTTCCTAGTAATAGCCGTGTAGGGGCTTTTCTTGGCATCGTTTTATCATAGCATTCTGTAGTCCTGATTTGAATTTAGAATTGAGGTGCTTCATGATTTTTGTTGTTGTAGCTATTGTTGTCCTTTAACAGATAAAAGAAATTTTTATTTTACTTTTTATTCTTAGATTTTACGTACTCATGTGAATGATTTTCTGATTTTGCTTTTAATGTAAAACTGTTCGAAACAGGATTTTGTGTTCAATTCTTGTACTGCATGATGTTGAATAGCTTTGTTTTCGTTTTTAGTTTGGTAAATTCTACTTTTTAGTTAACTTCTCAATGGAAAACCACTCCAAATGAACGAAATTGTTTTAAGCATGGCGTCTTCCGTGGTGACAATGGAAGGATAATGGCGTTTGTTGTACACTCCTTCAGTGCATAGAGGAATGGAAACAAATGTATTCTTTACACAAAAAAAGAAATCCTATTTGAAATTTAAAAAAAAAAAGAATTTCGAGTTTTGTAAAAATAAGGCAAAAAAGAAAGAAAGAAAGGGTTCTTTGAGAAACGTGAAGTGACGACGTTAACCCTATGTACAATAACATAAACGTCATCACTATGGATATTAACAATGTCTTCAAAACATTAGCAATGATAGCTTGGTCGACGGTGGCATGAATAGCAATGTTACTGATCGTTTGCTAGTGTAGCTGTGAAGTGGGAAGAATCAGATTTGACAAGGAAAAGGAGGATCAATAAGACAACATGTCAAGAACGATCATAATTCTTTAGAAAAGTTTGTTAAAGAGAATGACGAAAGGAAATAGCAACGTCTGCTTCTCCCAGAAGTATAGTTTGGGTTTTGACACTTGAATTTAAAAAAAGGCACCTTTCTATGTGTGACAGGGCGCCTATATTTCGGAAGAGTCTAGAGTTATCCAAATGGTAAGACCAATGAAGAAAACAGAGAAGGAGGAGGAGGAAGAGGAGGGGGCTATGATGTAGTCAACACTCGTACAATACAAGTGGAAGTATTAGTAGCTGCTACAGTATACTAGACGTTGACATGGAAGAATGACGATAACGTACATGGGTGAGGAATTATATACATAGCCGTGGTGAGAGTCAGCAGCATTGTCGTCTCTCATACAATCGGTAGTTGGGTTCTGGTGCTTGGGCTCTGGGTTGGAACACAATTATAGCAGGGTGGTCAGGCAGACCTAGAAATGGACTGAGAAATTATCACAAAAGCGGGAAAGTGAATGTATTGATCGCATCCGTTATTTCTTATCACCTAATCGTTGTATCTTACCCTAGACTGCATCCGTCTAAATTAAAATGTTTGTTCTTAAAACTTTGTTGGAAGGATTAGGTTCCCATAATTACATGTTCCGCTTGCTGCTAATACTCTCGGATGGAGGACTCGGCATGTTATGACTGATCATGCGTACGCATGGTTTGTGGCTACTATACTTGTCAAATGTTTTAAACAGGTCCAGGTGTAATCACTATCTATGAAGTAGGCTTTCCCACAGCTCATGTCTTTGATGGGGCTGCGGTACAATGCCAAATAAAACCCAAGATTGAACTTCTGGCATCTGGAATATTTTCAAGCAATCACTGCCGTTACTAGTCGAAAATGTTGTCGTTGGAACTGCCACACTAACGTTATCTAGGGGATTAGAAGTGAATATATAGCGCACGGTTATGGGGGGAAGATTCTGGAGTATGAAGCGCTTAATCGTTTACAACGAAGACATTACATCGCAGGGGGTATGAGCAACTTACCTAGCCTGGAAATATTACCGGAGAGAATTGCCAGTTAGAAATATGCTCTACATATGATGTAGACAATGATGTGCAGCCAGTCGTATATTTGCGAGATACGTATCAAGCAACGAAACCAGAAACCGTTAGCATTTGGAATGACGTAGTGAGACATTAGAGAAGTAAGGGATAGAAAGGAAAGAAAGAAAAAGAGAGAAAACAGAAGAAAATTAAATGAAAAGCGAATCGTTGCAGAGAGGTAAGATAAAGACAGAAAACAACACCCAGAATATATATGAATAAACTAGGGAAGAGGAGTGTATCAATGGTGAGTTTAATTATTGGAAAGAAAGTAAGAGAGACTAATTTAAGAGATTAAAGGTTGAGCATATGTATAGATTTCAGAAAGTTCTGTATCGATGATGTATTTCATTTATAGAGGAAGATAGAATGGGTGTGGATAAAATGAAACACAAAAACTCGTAGCTGTTGTAGTAAGTTGATTTAAAGAGGACTTTTATGGTAGTTAGTTTAGAAAATGACAGCCAATGAATGATGAAAATAATTGAAATATAGTTTGGTGTAGTAATGTGAAAGGTTATTGCAAAGTATTTCGTGTGACGGCTGAAACAATTTAAAATGCTATGAAAATTTAAGAAAATATTTGCTTGCAGAACAACACAACGATAAATGAGACATGAGGAGCAATTACATGATGTATCCTTATATATAAAAACATAGTTACTTTAACTAATTAATTGATAATTATATTTTATCTTTCTAAACTTATATTTTATCTTTTTAAAAGGTGACTAGTATGTATATGCATTAAAAAATATTGATTTAACGACTAACATGATAAATTTTGTTACAACAAACAGACACTTCCAGAAACCCAGACAGAAGTGCATACACTACTTTGTCAAAATATATTTGGGAATAAGAAAGATAAATAACATTCATTTCAACTACTTTGAACAGAAATTCTGAATTTACATCATTCTGTAAGCCCATACATACATTTTCCTTAAGACACTATAGCGTGCCACATCATTATCTTTCTATGTTCAGTATACTTTTTATAAGAATATACACAATAGCGCTATTCCCATTGTTCCAGCCATTGTTAGATACTTTCTACAGGAATATATTTTCATAACTTTCTCTAATTAAGTTCTTCAGTAATATGCAATACTTTACAATTGCCCTTTACATTCCTACACAACACATTTAATTTTATTATTCCATATATTTCTACCACACCGCTTTCTGTATCAATGTCGTTATCTTTCACGACTGACCGCTATTTGCAAACGAACAGCTATATGAACCCTCTTTAAAACAACTACCCCCGCGCCCCCCACCTCATGAAAAAAAACCCACCTGCGTTTTCCTTTTTACCAAAGTCCACATTATATTCGTTTTTCAATCAAAAACATCGTTGACGTAAAGATGCTTTAAATCTAAAGATATGTTACATCTTTAATATTTGCAAAATATTACCTTTTCCTTTTCTCCTGTAGCTAAAACCGCCATTTATATCATCCTTGCCTCTTTATTAATATTATTTGTGCTTCTATCTCATTTCTTTTTCTCATGTTTTTCTTTCTGTTTTTCTCTCCTTTTTTTTTCTCTGTCTTTCATTCTATCCTTTACACATCTGCTGTGCAACACTTTTCATAAAAAACCGTCTTTACAAACCCTAATACCATCCATTCCAATAACCAATCATATTACGTATTTACTTTCAAATAATTTATGATCCCTAAGGCAACACAGATTGTATGTATGTTGTATGTATGTTCTGTGTTAAATCACTTTCGCTCGATGAGGCGAACTACGAAGTACAGATTCCTCTTATTGAAGATTCAGCTTATATTAAATTTGATATTACTTGAATGAATATTTTCGTTTCGTGTTTGTATGCATTACTGTGCATCTAATCATATTATTGTATCAACCTTGTAATAATAGAACATTCTATACAAATTGATCATCACAGCTGAATCATGTACATTCACCAGTTGAACTTTTTTTAAAAAAAACAACACATTTCTATTAGTATGACAAAAATATTTTACGGAATGTCACAACGCTATATTGTACTGTAGAATGTTGCTGTAGAGTTTTAGCTAAAAAATAATCAATTCAATGTAAACATTGTATCTTTATAAATAATATTTTCACTAACAGTAAAAAGGAAATTATCCGGACTAGTTTCAATAATCGAGTTTGGATTTCCTTGGAGTCTGAGTAGCATTCTGAACTGATCATGGAGCCTGGAGTTCCGTCGGTTCCGACGATGAGTGTCCTGGTTGAAACGATCAACTAAACAGTTTGCTCGTGAAATTAACGTGTAAGTGTGGCTTAGAGTAGTTCTCAGGGAGATTCAGTGTGACATTACAGATACAACTCATTTTTGCCATCTGGGTGAACTCGAGCAATGATAAATTAGGTGTCATGCTCAAGATCCGAGGCAACGCCGGGAATGGAACTCACAACCGTAAGGTCGTGAACCGAATACCCTAGCCACGAAGCCACGAAGCCACGCGCCTTCTGATCATAAAAATATGTGACTAAGCAAATAGATGGACTGAGTTACACACACACACACACACACACACACACACACACACACACACACACACACATTGTGTTCCTCCACATGCAGGAGTAATTAAAAAGAAATTCTATTTAGTAGCAACAGTGAAAATAATCCTTTCTATACTAGGCACGAAGGCCTGACATTTTGGGGGGAGGAGAGTAGTCGATTTTATCGACCCCAGTTCGTAACTGGTACTCACTTTATCAACCCCGGAAGGATGAAAGGCAAAGTC
>JAOPUL010001697.1:50263226-50276048 GCA_027564515.1 Octopus rubescens
GTGTGTGTGTGTGTGTGTGTGTGTGTGTGTGTGTGTGTGTGTGTGTGTGTGTGTGTGTGTGTGTGTTTGTGTGTCATCAATTAACATCCGTTTTTCCATGCTGGCATGGGTTGGATAGTTCAATAAGAGCTGGCATATCAGAGAACCGTGTCAAGCTCCAAATGTCTGCTTTAGGATGGTTTCTACTGATGGATGCCCTTTCTAATGCCAACCACTTTACAGAGTGTACTGGATGCATTTTTACATGGCATAGGCACTAGTGAGGTCACTAAGTAACTTGCAAGACAAGACCCCTCAACTGAGGGTGGGGAGTAATATTGAGGGAGGTGGATTCATGCCAGGTGATGAAAGGTTAAATTATGATAAGGGGACAGGAGCAGGTGTCTTGCTGTTGGGAAGATACACGGTTACTCCAGTTGAAAGAGAAAGAGGATAAGGATGAACATGTATCAGAGCATACTCTTGTGTTACAGGAAAGTGAATAAAGAGACGGGGTATAGGTAGGTAGGTAAGTTTGTTGAAAGGTGAGAGGCAAGTGGCAGATAGATAAAGGTGGATGCAGTGAGTGGTGAACGTCAATTGAGGTAGAGTTAAATGTGAGTATCTGTTGGAGATCAAGATGAATTATGAAGGTTTGTGTCAGTATGGTAATAACTCTCTGAACTTTCTCCAGCAGATTCTTATTCTAGCGACAACACTTTCAGAGCATCCTCCTCCACTGCTAACTAGTTTACCTAGATAACAGAAACTTTCTACTATCTCTATGTATCCATCTAGACATTTGAGGAAATGTATTTCCTGTGTATTGTTAGTGTTTATTGTCCTTGTGCATCTGCCACAATCAGACTACTTTCTCTGTTAACCTTCCTGCGATTCCACTGCACATATTATGTATCCATAGCTTGCATTGGATACACTGTATAAACTGTCTATTTACACTTTTTCTACATATCAAGCAGGACCCTTTCCTTTAAGGGATTTGTAATTTGTCTGCTTTCCCACTTACTAGGACTTTGGTCTTTGCTAAGTTAACTCTAAGGACCTTCGATTCCAGGTTTTGCTTCACATCTGTAATTTCTTTTCTAATCTTACTGTAGATTCAGCGATAAAAACAGTCATCAGCATGGATGAGCTCACATGGGCAACCGATCTTAAATTCTTCTGTTATGGTTACTATGATAAATAGAGGGGTCTGAGAATCGAACCCTGGTGAACTCCTACCTGCACATTAAATTCATTGCTATACTCATCGCTGACTCACGTTACTGTCAGCACCCCCTGTTAATGGCTTGGATAGACAGCTCTCACCAGCCATTCATTTATCCCTAGCTTTCACAGCAACCACTAGATGAGGGAATGAGGGACTCTGTCAGAAGCTTTCTCCATGTCAACTAATGCAAAGTATAGCAGATTATATTTGGCTAAATGCTTCTCCTGCAGTTGCCTTAGTAGGAAGATAGAATCAGTACTGGTTTTCCCTAGCATGAAACCAAACTGAATCTCATCTAGGCTAACTTCTTAATTAGTTGAGCAATAACCCTTTCTGTACCTGTCATGGCCTGGTCTAGCAAATTTGATATCTCTGTAATTACTTCAGTCTAAGGCATCTCCTTTACCTTTGAAACTGCTATACCAGTTGTTGGATATAAGACCTTCTAGTACAACCTGATAAACTATATGGGTGACAGGGCTGTATACCACCCCACCAGGTCTTTTAAGCATCTTGACTGTAATTTCTGATGGATCAGTGGCTTTCTCTATCTTCATATCTTTGATTGCTTTTATCTGTCATACTGCTGCTAACTTGGATAGCCAGTCCCTTTGTTGGGTTCACATCAGGAAGACTCTCCTTTTGCCATCTATATACATGTCTCTCCTACATCACAATTTTGTCTTACACACTGTCTTGCAATTCAGTAAACTTCATGCCTCTGGTACTCACACCACGGAATATTGGCAAATATTTTTTCTGCCTCTCTCCTTTGTAAATATGCCACTCGCTTAAATTATCTTCTTGCTACCTGGTATAGTTCTCTCCTACCCCCATTTTCCTGTAAAAACTTTCAATTGTCCTGTTATGCATCTCTATCTCCTCTTTATCATCATCAAATGTTTCATTTAGGACTTCTCTAAACCTCTGACTATTCAATGGATACTTAAGCTTCCTTATATTCTTTTACCAGACTAGTTGGCTTCTCAGGATATTCCTAGCTCTAAGTCTGAAATCACTAATGAATAACCTATGTTAGGGAGTACATTCTTCACTTGGGACGGACTTTGCATTTGCATTTATGAGCATCTGTGTATCTGATTTTCTTGCTTTCTGGTGAGAATGTCAATCTGGCTTGTTTGCCACCAGAGTGATAGGTGATCAGGTGACTGACTAGTTTTCTGTAGTTAGTGTTGGGGTTTATTATGTCATTTGCATCACAAAACTCCAATAGCTTTGGTCCCTCACGTATACATTCATACACACTGACTCACACACACACATACACACGCGCGCACACACACACACACACACACACACACAAACACACACACACGCGCACACACAAACACACACACACATATCATAAGTATTATTATAATTGTAATGAAAGTGGTGAGCTGGTAGAATCAGAAGCACGCCAGGCAAAATGCATAGTGGCATTTCATTCATCTATACGTTTTGAGTTCAAATGTTGCCGGGGTCTATATTACAATTCATCCTTTTGGGGTCGATAAAATTAGTACCAGCTGAACACTGGGGTCGATGTAATCAACTTACCCCCTCCAGCAAAACTGCTGGCCTAGCGCCAAAATTTGAAACCATTATCATGGAAGTGATGACTAGTTACCGAGACTGTTGGCGATCTGCTGTGCTTGAGAAAACTCGACAAGCTTAGTGGATTCAGTGGCACATTAAAAGCACTTGTGCCGGTGACATGTTAAAAACACTCACACTGGTGATACATTAAAAACACTCATGCTCTTGACACGTTAAAAACACTCATGCCGGTGGCACGTTAAAAACACTCATGCCGGTGACACGTTAAAAACACCTGTGCCAGTGAGACTTTAAAGGCACCTGGTACACTCTCTGGAGTGGTAGGTGTTAGGAAGGGCATCCAGCCATAGAAACCAAGCCAAAATGGACTGGAATCTGGTGCAGCTCCCCGGCTTGCCAGTTTCCAGTCAAACCGTCTAACCCATGCCAGTTTGGAAAACGGGTGCTAAATGATGATGATGATCTAAAGTGTTAAGATTTCTTCAATAAGCTGCTACTGGGACAATCTTCTATGAATGTAGATATTGTTGATGAAAATCTAAACAATTTGTTGAGGTGAATAAATACTTCTGGACCAATATTTACCAGTCTCCCTAGAATACAGTGTTTAGTAAACTTGAAACAGTTTCAACAGAATATGGGTGGGTCGCTGTCTTTCTTTCTCTCCCGCACACACACGCGCGCGGTGTAAAATAATGAGAATAGCAGAGGAAGAATGTGAGAAGAAGAAGAAATAATAATAATAATAATAAAAAAGATTGTTGAAGACAGATCAATATATTACTTAGACATTTCTTGTGAGGAAAACTGATTAGATAACAAAAAGAAATTGCTGCTATTTCCCCTACTTTAGAAATATTCTTAGTGTTTAAAATGTCAGGGAAACAAAGGAGCACAACAATAACAATAGCTACAGCAACACAAAAGACTTTTAAAGAATAACAAATTTAAAAAAAACAACAGATTAATTACATTTAAAGATGAATGTTTTGTATTCACTAAATACCATAATTCTGACTTTAAGTAAAAATCTTTACATGATCTCACACATATACATACACACATTTTCACACATACATGAACACACACACACACACACACACACATTATATATATATATATTATATGCACACATATACAAACACACAGACACATATACACAGACACACTCAGACACATGCATGCATATCATCTATTCTCTCAAAATTCCATAAGCTGTCATTTGTGAGTGTTCTGCTGAGATTGTCTCATGAGTGACCAGAAGATGCATTAATGGTGTCATATTCTACATAATGGCTATTCTAAAGATTGCAGGGAGTCTGTCACAAAGGAAACTAGTAGTAAATCACAATTTACTACACAATACAAGCTGTTCGTTATTTTTTAAACTTTACTTCCTTTCAATGAATTAGATAGTCCTAAAAATTATTGGATATTTTAGATTATATTGTCATGGCACCATGGAGAGTTTCTATTTTGTGTGTGCTCACACACATACATATTGATATTCGTGTCAGTGATGACACATTAACATAGAGTTACACACTTACACATATACAATACAATATGTACTCATACACATAAACACACATACAATAGTGTGTACACACTTGCATATACATTTATATAATTCTGTATGTTCGTGCTTTTCAATAACAATACACACACATACATGTGTACATGCACATTATATATACACATACAGGAGTGGCTGTGTGCTTAAGAAGTCAACTTTTAAACCACATAGTTTCGGATTCAGTCCTTAACTTGCATCTTTGGCAAGCTTCTTCTACTATAACCTGGGGCTAACCAAGGCCTTGTGGGTGGATTTCGTAGATGGAAACTGAAACAAGCCTGTTGTATGTGTGTGTGTTAGTGTTCCCTTGCCTTGACATCACATGACAGTTGTAAACAAGCATCATCATCATCATACAAGTGGTGTCCTTTGTTTCCAATTTGTCAAGAACAATGTCCAGACTAAGGGAAAATATTACCTTACTTGGAAATAGGAGGGTTGGTGACAGGAGGGTTGGTGACAGGAAGGGTATCTGTTATTTGTAACTTGCATCAACGAATCTCATCTGTCCATGCAAGCATGGAAAAGTGGATATTAAAATGATGATCACACACTTACACACACACACACACACTCACACACACACAATAATATCATCTACAACAACTTGGTTACAACAGTAATTATCAATCCAGAGAGATGTGAGTTTGATCAATCTAGCATCTATTGCATTCCTCATATCGCCAAATAACTATCAAATGTTACAAAAAGATCGATGTTAGATCTTTTGTATATCACTTCTGTCTGGTAACTGGAGACAAATCAACACTACAGTGTTTGAAAATAACATTTTCCCTTGATTATGTCATAATAAGGTTATATAAAGAAAATCTTGAGAGCCACCTAAAATGCTATTGTTGGCTCTCTATCAGTCACTCAACATTAGATTAATTGGTAAAGAATTCCTGTACTCACAACTGAGTGTTGCTGTTTACAGACTAACCCATCATAGCCTTGTGCTACAATGTTATCAAGAACAAATTATACATAAAAGAGATTTATGGTGGAGTAAGGCTCAACTTCTTTGTCAACCACCATATGTTGCTGTGACTATTATAACCTCGACGAACTCATGAAGGAAATTGCATAGTTGCTCAATCTGCTAGAAATAGCAGCCCTAACATCTTTAAAAAAAAATGAAAAGAATGTTGGATAGTGAAGTCTTAGATCTACAAAAAAATGTGATGTTCACAGCAAGTACATCTTTGACCACAGTTCTACTTTATTAAAACTAACCTGAAGCTAAGTCATAGTTCTAACCATGATGGTGGAAAGATGACTGATAATGTGGATTTATGTTTTTCAACAGCAGTTTTTATAGAAATAAAAAGACGTTTCTGAGAGAGAGCTGAAATGAAAATTTTATCTTATGTGGATATTTTATTTTCACAATGTGCAACATGGAATGTAACATCTAGTCACTATAATTCTTCATCCATCTATTAGATGATGACTGCAACTTCATGTCATGACTTACAGTGGCTTAACATCAGCCTCTCTCTCTCTCTCTCTCTCTCTCTCTCTCTCTTTAAGCTCCACCTCAATGCAGAAGTAGAATGGTGTCAAGACAGTTGTAGGTAGGTCTGGATATAATGGATGACCAGAACTTCTGTACTGTCATATTGCATACTAAGCACTGCTAGGGCTTGTTGAAACCCCATTCTTTTTTTTTTACGGCTGGACTATTGTTCTTGTTCACTCAATCTGCTGGAGTCAGCCTTTTCAAGATAGTCATGCACTAACTTACTGAGCTTTTGTGACCAAACCCCTAACTTCACCTGGTTTACTTGTGTGTCTCTTATCTACCACTAATACATGGGTTGCCTTTATACCAACTCAACTGATATCAAAACAGTTGTCAAAGTATTGAGATTCTAGTATGAAGGCAGCTGGACATATGTCTGGATATCGTAGATGACCAAAACCTCTGAAGAGTCATGTTATATAATTATCATGCAATAATGACTCAATAATATATTTTTTTATCACTGCCTACCTTTTTTTCTTATTACCACAATCTATCTCTCACCTCTTCAGATTCAAAACATATCACTTTGTTCACACCTTCCTCCCCACAACCGTATTCAACTGGAACGTCTTCACACAATCAAGATGAGAACACCAGTCCAACTAATATAAACATAATATAAATTCCTCATCTCAGAAATATAGAATTGTAGATAAAGAGTATTTAGGGAGTCTCAAACTATCTGACATCCTCCCCAGTTAATTTAATTTGGATAATTGTGGGGTAAATACTGACGTGTTGAAGTGGTGATTTATGTTTGGGTGATGTTAACTACAGAAGCCGAGGCCAGCAGAATTAAGTATTGAGAGGCACAAAGTAACAGTAGCACAATTTGAATTCATGAGGAATTACCATAATTTGTAGAACATCAAACAAAATATATTGTGACATAAAAATCTGTTTATGTTCTGTGTGCAAATCCCATACAGTTGAAACTGTTTTTCCTCCTTCTATGGTCAATAAAATAAGAATCAGAAAAATTACTATAGTTAATATAAATTAATTACAGCTTTAAAGATGATGCTATTGTATGGCCACAGCCCAATGGCAGAAACCAGTAAAAATAATAAAAGAATTTAGTTTAGAATGATGTTGCATATTAAGGATTCTGTCTGAATAAACTGATTTTTCTAGGAAAGTAGTGAAGTTGATTGAATCAATCCCAGCATATGACTGGTACATAGTTTATAAACATTAATGATGAAAGGCAAAGCTGAATATGGCAACATTTGAACTGAGAATGTAAAATGGCAAAAGCTAAGACTGAAGTATTTAATCTGGTATTTTTCCATTTGTGGAAAACTTACTGCCTTGTGTTTATTGAATATGTTTTTTTTGTTTTTTTCCTAATACTTTCTATCAGAAAAATGTCAGCTTCTATATTGGTCATGTTATCATTCTGATTTTCACATCATAATTTCAAATGAATCCATGTAAGGAACGAAATAAGAGAGCCTGATTCAATATAAAATATCTTCAAAAGCTGACGAGATTAAGAATAGATATGTCCTTGATTGGATAAAGAATAAGAAATTCCATACATTGAATTGAAAATAAATATAAATCAAACACGAAATGCTTCTTGTTTTTTTTACTTAATTTTTGGCTTAATGCAATCCAATTTTGTTTTGTGAGAGATATTCAGTGAAGAATTATTGATTGAAAGAGTGAAGAAAATATTGAGGTCAAATAAACAGCTCCTATGAGCTTGAACAGCAAACTAGGAGTAACAAAAATAGTTGGTCATGCCATCTAACGTGACTCTAAATAGAAGAGAACAATCATGGTGAGATTGTTCACATGGTGTAGCTTATATTCTATTAAACGAACAGATTAAATTTTGCAATCATAAAGATTTACTTCAGAAGTTTTTTTTAATATTACAAGATGAGATGATAAATGAAATAGAAGATGACTGGTTAAAAAACAAGCTAAGATTTTAAAATCTTTTGATACCAATGCACGTGAAACTATCTCAGGTTTTTTGACACTAAATTTATAATTCCAAAGTGTTCAAAATTTAAATTAGAACCTTCCATCACAATTTTAAGTTATTAAAATGAACTTAAATTTCTTAATGTTCCAAACACCATCTTAATAATGAAAAAGTTATTTTACTAAAATCTCTCCAATTGATTATTTTCAGAATTATATGAAATACATGAATAACATATATTTCTTAGAGAAAGGGTTTTATTTTATTTTTTTAATGCTGCATCAGAAAAAACGGGATCAAACTATTTCCTATAGTTTACAGATAATATGTAGTTTAGGAATCCCAAATTGACTCCTACCTTAATTGAATGAAGCTTAACAAAATAGTGAAAGATAATAAAAGAACACTTTACAGAATTGTGTCAATCATAATATAAAGACAGGTGTGAAATAGTGAAAGATATTGATTGGTTTTATACTGGACAAGTAACATAATGCAAGTATTACATTCAATGTAAACATAGTAAAGTTTTATTGGACTGTTCAAACTTACACTATCTTCTATCTTCACTATCTAAACTTATACTATCTTCAAACAAATATCATAACAAGTGTCATTGATGTCGTCGTTGCCACCACAGCAACCACCACCACCATTTAACAACCACTTTGCCATGCTTGCATGAGTCAGACAGAGTTTATTTGAGGTAGATTTTCTATGGCCAGATGCTCTTCCTGTTGCCAACCCTCACTTGTTTCCATATGATAGGCTTCTTTCAGTTTCCATCTACCAAATCCACTCACAAGGCTGAGGATATATAATAGAGGACATTTGCCCAAGGTGCCACACAGTGGGACAGAATTCGAAAGCACGTGGTTGGGAAGTAATCTTCTTACCACAGAGCCATGCCTGCACCATATAAAAGATAAATTCTAAGTGATCTAAGTTCCTGATAATATTTCAATGTGGACTGAAGCTAAATTTTCTTGCTAACCATTCTACTGGGTCATCAAAAAACAACAACAGAGCATCATTTAGTGTTGCTCTGCACTCATGTAACTACAATGGTATCCCAATTTCTTTGAATCTTCAACTTGAGTTCTTGATTAAAGAAAAGATATTTGTCATATGATGTCACACCAGAGTATCTAGGGATAACTGCAAAAATTCTTTGGAAAAGCTCTCTGCCCCCTCTTTGTTATAGTCGTCGTTGTCACCACCATCACCATTTTCCATCTATTTTTCCATGCTGGTATGAGTTGGACAAAGCTTTTCAGGAAAGTATTTTATAGCCAGATGCCCTTCCTGTTAAACACTTCATCATCGTCATGTATCGTACACCTGCAGCGCATTGATGACACTACAACAAAAGTCTTCCTGATTAAATGTGATTTCTCCAGCTGCATTGCCACTCTTGTCCAATCAGCTTGTGATATTGTCCATCTATTGCATTCTTTGTCTGCTTCTTGATCTACTACCCTCTATTCTTCCTTCCATGATGTTTGCCAGACCTCAGCTTCCTCAAATATGGCCATAATAGATGAGCTTTTGTTTTTTACAATATTCAGGAGCTGTCATCTTTCACCTACTTGTTGTAACACCCATTCATTTGTCTAATGGTCCTTGTAAGAGACTTGTAACATTCTCCTCAACACCCACATTTCAAACACATTGATTATATTCTCTTCAAATTTGTTCAGAGTCTATGCTTCATAACCATAAATGCCTATTGGCTAAATGAGTGCTCGCACTAGCCTTGTTTTTAACTTAGTTGGGACACTTTTGCTATTCCAGATATTAAGCTTTTCCATGGACGTTTTTGCCTTGGCTAGCTGTGTCCTAATTTCTTTCCTTTGCTGCATTGACTACAGAAAAGCCTTTGCAAACTAAGGCCATATATGGTGCATCATGTCTAATCTCAGCATTCTGAAACACCTCATTAGGCTCATCAAGTAGTTTCACATTCAGCAAGAGTCCTGAATTCGAATAAATAATGAGAACACAAAAAAAGTTGAAAAAATGGGAAAGGAGTTCGTCAGGGTTGTATCCTTTCCCCCATGCTTGTTCACCATCTATACTGAATGAATAATACGAGAAGCAATACAGGAAGAAGATGGCATCAAAATACATGGCTTGCATATTTCTAATTTAAGGTATGCAGACGATACTGCTCTACTTGCCAAGACTGAAGCTAGACTACAAGAAATGATAGAGTTGAGAAGGTAACAAATACACATGGTCTTTATCTCAACCATAAGAAAATGAAAGTCATGGTAGTATGAAAAGAGAAAGTAAATGTTAACATCAAACTGGGCAGTGAGAGGCTTGAACAGGTTGAATCATACAAGTATATTGAAGCCCAAATCAAGCCACATATAAGAAAGAAATGATACAATGTACCTATTTTAAAAACTGGGGTGCATGTGGGAATGTAACAAATTTTTTTTATTTTTCCCCACCTAAACTACAGTCTGTATGTCTAGATTAATCCAGAATCCTAAGGATTATAAGACCTTAAGGGCCTTAAATAACATTTTTTTATATCAAGGTGCACCATTGTAGCACTCAAAACCTTCAATGCTGTACCACAATGCCGTTCAATGCTGTACACCACAATATCCCACTGTCCCACAGTACTTCTCATTAAGTACACCTTTGTACCACAATACCTCTCAATGACTACACCAATATACTGTAAGTACTCCAAACCCACTATACCACAATAATTTCCAAAGTCTACACTACAGTACCCTTAATTTACCAGTTAATAAACAGCTTCCTACCACCAGAACAGCAACCAGGTTAGTAAAGCTCTTTAAACCCTCCGATAAAGCAAACAGAATGTGGAATAATCTGGGAGCACTATCACATTTACGATAAGCTATTTTTTAAAGTCATTTGCAAAGGATTAACCTGGGGCAATTGATGAAAGAAACTGAAATTCTTGTAAAGGAAATATAAAATATAAAGTACCTACCTTCGTTCATTATCATCAAGGTGAGAGAATAATACATTTTTTGCAATAGCTTTAGAAAGAGCTGCCATTGTCTTGTAATCTTTTGGTACTACCTGAAATAGAAGAAAGAACAGATTAATAGAGAATAGAATAGAATAAGATGGATATTTATTAGGTTGAACATTCTAGATCTATATAGCTTAACTAGTTAATCTGCCTCTATAGTACATACAATACAGCTATAAAGCTTTGGACATATAGCAAACAAGGTTCTTATACCTCAGGATGCATAGTAACAGGGCTCAATACCTTGGGACACATGGCAAGAGGGGTCTATGCTTTAGGACACATAGCAACAGAATAGAGCAATATAGTTTTAGACTCGTAGCAACAGAATAGAGCAATATAGTTTTAGACTCATAGCAGCAAGGATTTCTGGCTTAAGACATTACTTTAGAGATCTGTTGTTGTCTCTGAAGTTATAGATCTCTGTTGCTATGTCTGAAACTATAGTGCTCGGACCTGTTGTTGTATATCATTACATGCTACATACACATAAGAGATTAATGTTAATAGGCACATTGCAACAGCAGTTTCGGTGTAACTAAAAGCACTGAATATGTATATATGTCTACACACTATATTAAACTTGTGTGTTCTATACCTACACATTACATGAAGCTACTGTGTCCTATGTCAACACACTACATTAAGTTAGTGTGTTCTATGCTTACACACTACATTAAGCTAATTTATTCTATATCAACAAACTACATTAAGCTAGCATGCTGTATGTTTACACATTACATTAAACTTATGTGTTCTATGTCAACATACAACATTATGCTAATGTGTTCTACGTCTACACACTACATTTAGCTAGTGTGCTTTTATGCATACACACAATATTAAGCTAGTGTTTTCTATGTCTACACACTACTAGCTTAAGCTAGAATGTTTTATGTATACGCACAATATTAAGCTAGTGTTTTTCTATGTCTTCATCAACAGCATGTAAAGAAGAGTGCTACCCTAACTGCTATTCTTTACCAATCATTTTTCTTTTTCATATAAGGAGAAGAAATCAATCTATAGATATTTGTATGGGCCGTCTATTTTGGCTACCACAAACAACTTGTTTGTTCTGTCTCTTTTAAAGACACACCAATTTTCTTCTTATACACTATAATTTGTTTATTCTGTTTGTATAAACACGCAATTACATGGCTGCAGATCTTTTATGTATTTATACACACATCAACTTGTAAGAATACTCTCTAACTGTTTAAACATACCTCAAGGTATACTGATACGCAGCTTTTAAATGTAATCAATTGATGCAAGTTAAATGCTGACTATTAAATCTACAATAAATTTTAAGATAAGTTGGGAAAAAAAAGTTATTCTCACAAAATCCTGCAACTCTGTTAATTAACAAAAATACATCACAGTGTATGTTTTTTGCAAATGCAAATTTTATTCAGAATAGATTTAGAGTTTGGGGCATTTTTTACATTAATAAAAATTTTATGCTTGTTTCATTTATCATATCATTATTTATTTTAATTTAATCTAATTTATTTTTGGCTCTTAAAACTTAGTGAGCATTGTTTTTTAATTATAGTTGTGAAATGGTAAAACCAGTTATTTTTGCTGCTGCTAATGAGGAAGTGAAAGAGGAGTGTGTGGTGTGTGTGTGTAGTTCATCTCTTATAAGATGGTGCATTAAATATTCATTATACTGGTTTAATACACACACAGCCTGTTATACCAACATGCATGTTATCCATTAATTACCCATATATTACGATTAAATGTCAATTGAACATTTTCAAAATATCCTACATCCCCTAGATTATATATATATATATAACGCTGGTGACATGTTAAAAACACTCGTTCTGGTGACACATTAAAAACACTCGTGCCGGTGACATGTTAAAAATACTCATGCCGGTGACATGTTGAAAATACTCATGTCGGTGACACGTTGAAAACACTCATGCCGGTGACACGTTGAAAGCACTCATGCCGGTGACACGTTGAAAGCACTCAT
>JAOPUL010001697.1:50473677-50484031 GCA_027564515.1 Octopus rubescens
ATTATGCAATGTTACGATAAGGACACACACATACATGCACGCACACACACACACACATATAAATACCAATAAAGACAACAGCATTTACAAACAGCAATAATAATAATATCATTCTTGTTAATGATTATTAAATTATACCTGTGGTATATAAGCTGACCTGCTGTATAATTCAAGTGCAAAATTTACAGTTGAGAATTCTAGTTGAGGTCTATAGTCTTCATAAATTCCAGCTCACTTTCCTCAGTTTTACTCTTCAAGGACTAGTATGAGATACTTAGTATTTGCCAGAGCTAAAAGTCAAATCTCCAAGGTGTCTTTTCTATCGTGAAATATTCACAGCATATATTCTGTTTGCCCGAAACGTACTTCATCTCAAGTGTTTGATCTAAATCATAACCAATCTCATCTGTGATGTATTACTATTGTACATACACCACCCTGGTAATAAATGCTATTGAAATATTGATATAAACACCACAGAAATATAGATATATTGTATCACTGACATCATTACCTAACTTTGCACCCTGGTACATTAGTGCTATGTGTGTGTGTGTGTGTGTGTGTGGTTACATCATACCACTGAAATTGCTACACTAATTTGTACAAAATACCAATGAATTCCATGATTCCATGTTACATTGGCACTTTATATGTGCATGCTTCATACAAAAGACATTGCATCACTAATTTGGCTTACCATGGAATACACTGGTATTGAAAGTGTGTAGCTTAGTGGTTAGGGTATTTGGCTCATGATCGTAAGGTCATGAGTTTGATTCCTGACAGCACATTGTGTCCTTGAGCAAGACACTTTACTTCTCATTACTCAGTCTATTCAGCTGGAAAAAATGAGTAGTACCTGAATTTCAAAGGGCCACCCTTGTCACATTCTGTGTCATGCTGAATCTGCCTGAGAACTACGTTGAGGGTACACGTGTCTGTGGAGTTCTCAGCCACTTGCACATTGATTTAATGATTGGGCTGATCCATTTATTGGATCAACTGGAACCCTCGACATCATAACCGATGGAATGCCAGTTACACAATGTCTGCTTTAGTACACCTTGGTATCATCATTATCATCAACATCCAAACCCAAAGAGCATGTAGTCCAGGCTTGGTTTGCTAAGAACTTACAACCACAATATAGCATCACTGGATTCAGTGTAAGCTTTGGACACCCAAGGGGTGCAGTAGAATCACAGGAAGATTTAACTGAGAAAGTAGGCTTTATATGAGGCAGATGTATAGGAGCTATAAACACCAAGAACACATGCAAAATAAATTTTCTCAAATGCCCAGGTGGATCTTTAGAGGTAGAAGATATAGTTTATGTTATCTAGGTGATCTAATTAGTAGTGGAGGAGGACTTTCTGAAAATATAGTTGCAAGAATAAAAACTGGCTGGAGAAAGTTCAGAGAATTATTACTGATGTTGTAACAAAAGGCTTTTTTTCTCAAAGTGAAATGCAGATTGTATGATGCTTGTGTATGAACAACAATGCTATACAGTCGTGTGACTTGGGCCATGAATGCAGAAGAAATGTGAAAACTAGAAAGAAATGAAGCATTGGATGTGCAATATCAGTCTGCATGTACGACAAAGTGCAAATGTGTTGAGAGAAAAATTGGGCATAAGTGGTATGGCCATGTTATGCATATGGATGAAGACAGCTGCATAAAGAAGAACCAATTGTGAAATGCAGATGGAACTCTTGGAAGAGGGAGACCTAGGAAGATATAAGACAAAAGTAGTGAAGACTGACCACATGTTGTTGAGCCTCGCAGTGGAGAGGACCAAGGTGATTGGCAATTTGCCCAAACTTGAGAAAATCCACCCAGCTCAGTAAAAACAAAGTCCTTAAAGTATATCATTAATGTCTATGTCCCTGCACCCAATCAGTGTCTCTAAAGCGCTCCCCACAACATGACTGTGTAACACCCATCCCTTCTTTACACCTGTATCTATAGTACAATCCCTTCAGCTGTTGTAATTATATGACAGCAGAACTGCACATATTTTATTCCCTTTTTTGTAATTCCAGTATTCCTCTCCTTTAAGCCAATTTCCTTGTCACCCACCCCACACTCAATATCATCCCTTATCCTCTTATTTTCCACTGAATGCCCCTTTCCTCTGAACACCCTAGCATAACTGGCATCAATGACCCCCACCCTTTAGTCCCTCACTGTATCCACCCCTTCATACCTCTGATCTCTGTCAATGTACATTTTCTGTCTCTCTCACACTTCACATCATCTCCCTATTTTTCATCTATCTATGATTTTATTATATTGTTACTCTCCACCCCAACTTCCTTTTTATGTATTGCCACCTATCCCCAACCCTTTCCTATTACTTTTATCTTCCCCCAAACTGAGATTCACCATTGCTGATGCCCCTACCCTTGTTCACCATTCACTGCATTTACCTCTGTTCTCATATATACTATTTGTCACACTCCTTTGACACTCTTGCAAACCTACCCACCTAGCCATTCTTTGATTCTCTGACCATATTCTATCTTTCTCCACCTTTTTTACATTGAGGTGACACTTCATCTCCATCATTTTCTCTCCTTTTCCTGCTGTAGTAGCCATGCATCTCCTCTGCAGCAAGACAGCAGTTCCTGTCCCTTTATCATAATTTAGCCTGTCAACACCTGGCACAAAAACACTTCTCTCAGTAAATATTGCCTAAAAAAGAAGGGCAAAAACTGTTAAAATACAAGGATCTTGAAATCAAAATATTCGAGAAGTTGAGGATGAAGGTAAAAATGGTGCCAATAATAAGTGGAGTATTAGGTATGGTATGAAACATGGAAGCCTTATCATGACTCATGACACTACATGTTGTCAAAGACTTCTGTCAAGAGAGCTTGTCTTGTAATTTACTTGCTGATCTTACTATTACCAGTGCTATGAAAAAATGCACCCATTACACTCTGTAAAGTGGTTGGCATTAGGAAGGGTATCCAGCTGTAGAAACCATGCACACACATTTACACACAAACACATTGTGTCATACATTTTTCTCTCTACCAAATCCACTCGCAAGGCTTTGGTCAGCCCGGGGCTATAGTAGAAAACATTTTCCTAAGGTGCCATGTAGTGGGACTGAACCTGGAACCATGTGGTTGGGAAACAAGCTTCTTACCACTTCTCTTCATACTATGTAAAGTACTATACATACATTCTACCTCAAAGCATCATTTTCTCAGCAATTAAACCATGCCCCAAGCTAAAATAATTACAAACAGTACTCTTTCGGATGTCCTTAAAAATTTACCATTTATTTTATTTCATTCAAGGCATACTACACTTTTCAAGCTCTATTTATTGAATAAAAGATTCCATAGTTGGATAACAAAGGACAGTAAAATTCCTCAGAGCATATTCTGCTATGATTAATGCTGCCGATAGAAATTAAAAAAAATAAAAATATAATGTCTGCAATCTTTCCAATTCTTTAACAGTTCTATGGATACATTTTACATTATTTTATCAAAGTGGTTTTAACATGCTTCTCTTGATCTTCATTTTAAACAAATTCTACATCAAAAGAAAACATTCATAAACTCATCAGTTTGGCTACACAAAAACATTTCTCTACATATTTGAAAGACTTCATTAAATAATGGTAATATAAATGTTTCTAAAAGCTTCTTCCAGTGTATATTGGTATAACAGCAGAGATATAAAAGAGGAGCTTAACTGATGTTTTAATTAGCCCCAGAGTATTTGTGGTTCATTAAAGTAACACATAACAAGCAAACCAAGCAGTATTTCATTTCCTGTTCCCAGTATAATTCTTAATGAGCCTTGATAGGTTCTCCCTTGTGGATGCTCCAACTGCTATAAATAGCAGCCAAATTTCACTTAACTTGCACACTATCAACTTCAAAATAGAAAATATCAAGAGACAGTATTGGATAATTTTGCATTAGATAAGGACTGAAAAGAAAATGAGACTTTTAATCATATTTTTGCTCATTCATGACTGACCTAGGTTTAAACAAATTACTCTCAATGTGGCCAAGTCTTTCTAACTGTAAAATAGGTATCCCTCAATAATATAGTTTACTATTATAAACAATGCACTTTATTTCAAACATCAGACATAGTTGGATGAAAGGAAATACTGTAAGACACTCATTGTAGTCCTCTATTATTTAATATAATTCTCCATCATATAAAATATTCAATAAAAGTCTCCATCAATCAGTGTGGTACCCCATCATTCAATGGGTGGTTCTCTATCATTTAATGTGTAATTCATTATCATTCAATGCAATTCTTCATTATTCAGTCAGTGAGTACCAAACACTCAGTGTGTAGTCTGCCATCATTCACTGTAATTTCTCACCATTCAATGTGTAATTTTTCCCTCATTCAATATAGTTCACCATCAATCAATGTGTAGCTTCCTGGGTACTAAAAATAAAAGAGGTAACCAATACCAGTCATTAACCTAGTGATTTGTTACTAAGGCAAACACTATTCTATATGTGGTGCCTCTACCCCAGTTGAAATGACTCCCTCTCTTTTACATATTTCAATCAAACTCTAGCTAGAGACAAAGTAAAGTCACTATAGAGTGCCTCATGATCTCAGAACATTGTCTACATCATCATCATCACCACCACCACCACCACCACCACCATCATCACTACCATCATCATCATCATCATCATCATCATTACCATCATCATTTAACGTCCGTTTCCCATACTGGCATGGGTTGGATGGTTTGACTGGAGCTGACAAGCCGGGGTGGGGGTGCACTGGGTTCTAGTCTGATTTGGCTTGGTTTCTACAGCAGGATGCCATTCCTAACATGAACCACTTTACAGTGTGCTGGGTGCTTTTAATGTGCCACTGGCACCAAACGCTCAGTGCTAGTGCGTTTACGTGGCACCGTCACAAGCAATTGGTAGTCAGACAAACATATAGACCAGGGATGGATGAGACACATAGACTGGGGATGGATGAGACATATAGACCAGGGACAGGTGGACATAAGGACTGGGAACTGTTTGTCAGGTGGACATATAGACCGGGGATGGATGAGACATATAGACAGGAGGCAGGCAGACATATACACTGGGGACAGATGGACATAGGGATCGGGGACAGATGGACATAAGGACTGAGGACAGACAGACATATACAGAATACATACATAGCCTGTGCGCATGTGCCCAAACTCTCTTCATAGAGCGGTGGCTCGTGCGCATGTGCTCGAACCCCCTTCGTATTGGTGGGCAGGAGGGGAAATTTTCATACAGCAAGGTAGAGTGGGAACTTGCTTCTGAGGACATATTTTCACATTTCTCGCATAATATAGCAGAGACGAAAAGATAAGCTTAGAGGAACAAACACAGACTTATCTTAAATTGAGAATCGTATTTTGCATCTCTTTGGCACTTTGTATTGCCAGAAAAATCTTTGCTGCCCTTACCACACCAAAACAATTGAGAATTGTATTTTACAGTTCTTTGTTGCCTTCCACTTTTTAACACAAGACTCTCAAAGCGGCCACTTCTTAACAACAGGACTCTCAATGCAGCGACTTCTTAGCAACAGGACTCTCGATGCGGCCACTTCTTAGCAACAGGACTCTCGACTCGGCTGCTTTTTAACACAAGACTCTTGGTGTGGCCGCTTCTTAACATTTCCAGCAACAGGGCACTCGACGTGACTGCTTTATAACAAAAGACTCTTGATGTAGCTACTTCTTAGCAACAAGACACTCGATGTGGCCGCTTCTTAGCAACAGGACTCTCAATGTGGCCACTTCTTAGTAACAAGACTCTTGATGTGGTGGCTTCTTAGCAACAAGACTCTCAAAGCAGCCGCTTCTTAACAACAGAACTCTCAACTCGACCACTTCTTAACAATACTCTTGGCACAACCACTTCTTAACACCATACTCTCGATGCGGCTGTTTCTAGCAAGAGGACTCTTGACTCGGCAGCTTTTCTTAGCCACATGACTTTCGACGTGGCTGCTTTTTAACAGAAGACACTCGACATGGCTGCTTCTTAACACCAGACTCTCAATGCGGCTGCTTCTAGCAACAGGACTCTCAACTCGGCCGCTTTTCTTAGCCACAGGACTCTCGAGGCAACTAAATATTGTATTTATGATATATATATTGTCCTTGTAGTTTAAATGTTTGATTTGCATCTACATAGTTTTGAGTTTAACCCTTCTGTGTGCCATCTTGGGCCTGAGTCTATAACTGTTGACCAAAGTCTTAAAAGTAGAAGCCTATCAAAGGGCACATTCCTGTTTCTTTCTCTATTTTTTCATATTTCAGTGATGGTGGGGCAGAGTTAGACTTAATCTGTTTTCTCAGTTTAACACGACCACCTGGTCATGTGTAATTTTAGCAGTGTCCACTCTGTTGCAAGTATTCAGGTAAGGTTTCTACTCTGAGATCACTTCCTTCTTACCACTTATGGATAATTTTGAAAGAGTCATGAAGGTTTTCTCTACCCACCTTTCATCAAGCAATAAAAAAAAGTTCATTGTCTTATTGTATATGCAGCATTGCTACTGAATCTAAATACATATGAGAGATAGAAACTTACAGAAATCATTTAATAAAATCTGATAGAGAACATCATAGTTCTAAATAATAATTAAAAAAGACTTATTCGATATGGACATCTTGTAGATGAAGTGATCATCAGTAGCATCTTTTAGATGTGATAACTTTCAGCAGATACAGTATTGATGTAATGTTCAGCAGGAGACATAGTATCAATCTCTAAAATATTAGGAATCATCTCTCTGTTTTTGATATATATATTCTCTGTACTCTATCAACTGTTGTTTTCCAACACAGACAGCTACTAGTTTTATTATATTTTAGTTTTTACTTATTTGCCGTTTATATAATATCCAATACCCATGATCAACTGTATATTATCTAGTGATATATAATTAGTAATTAGTATGAGAACATGATAGAGAGCACTCTCTTGTATAGAATGCAAGGACGTTTTATATGGAAATACTTTTCAACAATTCTTTGTAATTTTAGTAGAAAAACAAATTTTTTTTAAACCATTGTCTTGAAATAACTTTTAAAAGAATCCTTTCTATAAAAAACATTGTTAAGCAAGCTACACTTGAGAAATTCTCAAATACTGAGTATTTTAAAATTCTCTGGAAATTATAAAACAGATTTGTAAATTGTTCTATTTGTTTGATTTTCATTCTGAAAGAAATAATCATTCATTTCACTAATGAATTTTTTTTTCGAGAGTAGAAGAAAATGTCATCTAAAAGTCCACTTAGATTCTTTACAAACATTATTGTGTGTAAATGTTGTCTTGTGAAGCCCTATGGCTGAGCTAGTGAACCAAAAATGTCTTGTGCAGCATATGAACTGTTATTAGCAGTGCTATTCTTTGACAGTGTGTGGTGTTGTGATCCATGGTATGGCTTCCCTGTTTCATATCATGCCTAATCCTCCAATTATTACACTGTGTTAAACGATTTTTGTCCTTGGGTAGCAACTGTTATTTCATGTTTGCTTACCCCTAGAAAGTATGAAAAATGGCTTTAAAATTTGCTTTTGTTATATTCATTCAAACCCCAAAGAATCCCTCTCAACACATGGCTATGATGCTCCCCTACTACTCCTGCTCATGATCAGATATGCATATATTGTCAGTCACTAAGGGACATGCTCAAGTGGTTAAGGTCAAGCAACTAACAAGCAAATCTGTGGTATTGAGCAGAATATTTGCTATAACGATATTTCTGAAATTTACCTCATCACTGAATCTGTCTGAAATGTAAAGGAAAATAGATCAGTCTCAAAACATTGATGTCCAGGTCACAAAAGCAAAGCTTGAAGAGAATAGTAGTCATTTCCGTTGATTTCTAGATAGCCTAGAAGCAAATAGGAAATAACACTTACTGACCAAAGACAAAAAAAAAAAAAAAATTTTGTTACAGTGTTATTAATCATCTGGAGAATTAGAACAATTCGAATAGACTGTGTGTATTTATTGGGGAACTAGAAGCTGACTTGCAAAATGAGGGTCCCCTTTACTGAGACAAGCTGTGAGATTTTAAGAAAACTCCCAGATCAAGTTCACCACAAGAAACTCAGACTCAAAACAGAAAAATCTCAGATTATAAAAACATCAAGTTTAAATAGAAATATAATAGCATTTTACTCACTTTTATATGTAGATCACAATAATTATTTCTCTTCTTCAATTCCACTTGAAAGAGTAAGCCATTCATTATTTTTTTTTCTGCTTCTTTTGTTTTAAAAAAATCATTCCAACTACCTTTTGCTTAAAGCATCTTCTAGGTTCTCATGCAGTGTAATCCATATTATTTCTAGTAAAAGATTGCTTTGCAAGTAATCTATATTTTACAGTCACTGCTTTTAAAGATTTAGTGTTTCTTCTTTTTTTTTTTTTTTAACAGTTCATTTGAATTTTGAAGTCCATCTTTTATGTCTTTTAACTCATACCAGTATTCAGGAATATTTTCTGCAGAAATTGTTAAATTGGTGAGGAGGATAACTCCCCCAGTAATCAAGGTTAATCATTCTGCTTTCTGATACAATGGATCGGATGAAATATAACTTCTTTCTTACTGGAATGCCAAATTTCATTAGGAATTTCAAACAATTAGTTTTAAATCTTATTTTATCATCTAAAAGTTAATTAATCAAATGTGTTGTTGCCTTTTTTCCCCCCAAGGTAAACATGATTTATGTTTTTGTAATTATTTTCATTGCTTGGATCAATTTCTGAGTATATAATGTTCTTCAGTAATTCATTTTTAATAAAGAAACTTGAGAGATTTTTGTATTCTGATAATAATATCATTAAATACAAATGATGTGACTTGAAATGCTCAGATTGGAATTCAACATTCAGTAAATTAATGTTCTGTAGCACATACTGAAGGAAAAGTAACATGTGTTTAGTTCTGCATTTGCTTAATGTGTCAAACTCTCCTGACACCATCATCTTTCAATTCACTTTAGAAATAAAGAAGTAAAGCATTAAATTGTTCGAATATCATAGAAACCACAACTTCTTGAGAAAGCCACCTTGTTTGTTCAAGCTTAGACATTTTATGACAAGTTGTCACAATCTTTTCCTGTATAAGTTTGAAGTTTCGTTTCTTGTTGCTGCAAGAAAAGTAAAGTGTTAAAATCTTTTAAGAGAGATTTTGAATATGAGGGTAGTATGCTGACATCATGATTGGTGCAAACTAAAAGAATGATAGCTGCATTCCATAATAAAAACAGATGGCACATCTCTGAATAACTTCTGAAACCCATTTTTGAGGCTTATCATCAAGGAACAATTATTGCTTATAAATCCAATAGTTTTTAAAGGAATATTTCTATCTCACAAAGTAGATTTGACAGCATTGTAAAGTTTGAGAGCCATTCTATTTTCAACAACCATGCATCTATGACATTAAAATGTCTCACAACTGTAGCTGAAATTTGGGCAACTGAAATATCTGTATTTTTATCAGTTATGATAGCAAACTTTTGTATCTTGCAGATATCCACCAGCACTATTTTTTCATGAATGGCACTTCTATTTTGAATGACATATAAATGTTTTGTTCTTTTCATTGATCATTTTTCAGCAATTTTACTATCCAGAAATACTCTCTTCTGTACTGTCAGTTGATTCAATGATGGCAAATGAAATGTTAGGTGTAGCAAAACAGAGAGCAATAAGTAGTTCATGTTTAGCTGTTTGTTCATTCTTCAGTGACTTCATTTTTGCCATGAATTAAGTAATGTCAACATTAGATTTAGCCCCATCAAAAATTTCTAATGATTTACAGAAGTTTGTTTCATTAACCTAGATTTATTTGGATTTCCCCAAGTAACATTGCAACTTTTTCAGTAGCTCTCTTCTTTATCATTTTTATTTAATTAAAGATCAGATCCTTTAATTCAAAATCTTGCAACCCTACTTTGAATGACTGCATGTACCATTTTCTTTATTTAGTGGGGACTTGCACTTCATCAGTTATGATATAAGGCAAAAAAAGTATATAAATATAGCAAGGTTATGACAACTGGAAAAAACAGAACTACTCATACACACATCACAATGCAGGACCAATATTAACATTGAATGCTAGGGTCACCAGGGACAAAGCAGCTACTCAATGTACATGTATCATACACAATTCAGAGGTGTTTAATTGATGACTGGTTTATCTACAGGTATTTTAAGATAGTTGTTATATGATAGAAGTTATTTTAGATGCACATACATACATACATACATACATACATACATACATACATACATACATACATACATACATACATACATAC
>JAOPUL010001697.1:50627346-50638940 GCA_027564515.1 Octopus rubescens
TGTAGAATGATACATGTAGGAGCTTTTTTATGAGTATCACTGGATTCATGTAATCCATATATTGTGAATTAATCTATCTATCTATCTATCTATCTATCTATATCTATATATATATATATATATATATATATATACACGACGGGATTCTTTTGGTTTCTGTCTACCAAATCCACTCACAAGACTTTGGTTGGCCTAGGCTATATTAGAAGACACTTGTCCAAGGTATCACACAGTGGGATTGAACTTGGAACCATGAGTTTGGGAATCAAGCTTCTTACCATACTGCTATGCCTGAACCTAAAATGTACATTATTCTGGTACAAGAAGTAGGTGTTTGCTTATTGAATATCACTTTCCATCTAAATTGCAGTCACTTTCTTGTATGATGATTGTTTCTCACTAAAGATATTTTTGGTATCTACTGTGCCCCCAACCCTTGAAATAACAGGCCTATGAAAACACTCCCAATAGAAGACAGTTACGTAAAGTCAGTGGGTGATAGACCAGTTACTGAATGACTGCAGTTGACATCAAACAGAGTCTGGGCATGCACAAGCATAGACTATAAGTCTTATCTGTTTACCGATGGGATCAAATGCACACATATTTCATAACTCTGTTTTGCCATAGCAGGATGAATAAGCAGTCATTAGAACTCAGTATACTGATAAATTGCAATCACTGGTATCCATGATCAAGCTCTGATCATGAAGTAGTGAGACATCACATCTCATCTGGACTTACATATGAGAAGTTAAGAGCAAAATATATAAATATATACAAATATAAAAATGACAAAAGAATAAGAATTACAAAATTAAATTCATTAGCTTACAGCTGTTTCAGCTAAGAGAACACAGTAATACTCGGTATTGTGTGCCACTGTGTATTCTTGTAGCCTCATGTATTTACATGTACACACAGTGAAACACCGGTATTCTGGACATTATAATGCAGTGATATAATGTAAGTAGTCAAACAATGTGTACTGAACATTATAATATAGTAATTTAGTGTGGTTACTGAAGTAGTGCATTGAACATTATAAGCAGCGGTTTTGTGGGGTAATGATATATTAGTCTACTATGGGTAGTGATATGGTAGAGTTGTGAGTATTATAGTATAAAGGTGCAGTGTAGGTAGTAACACAGTGGTACAGTGAGCAGTATACCACAATGATGTAGTGTTAGTAGTGAAAGAATGGTGTATTGCACATTACAACAAGATAATTTTGTGAATTGTTTTATGAAGTAAAATGCTGCTTCATTGACAATATTATCTTCTAAAACACTGAGTGTAGAAATTGTAAAACATTCAAGTAATATAGAAATATTTTACAAACAAGCTTTAAATATTTACAATAATTGATGAAAGTCTGTGTAAGCCAAAATGAGACTTGGGAGAAGCTAAAGACATTACAGGCTGTGTATATCTCCTGAAATTAATTAAGTAAACAAGAAAAATATTCCCTGTTGCATTACTTGTCAATAAATATATAATTAACAATTACACACTTAGATAATCTAATTGATATCCAAATATATTTATAAAGTTATTAATCTTAATTGTTTTTGTTACTTAACCCTTAATCCCTGATTACAAGACAGATAAAAATTATAATAGCAATGTGCCATCATAACAAAATATACCTTGCAAGAAAAATGGTTGTGATGGCCAATAATAAGGTCCTTCTTAATTTTACTTCACTTTGTTGCTTCTGATATTTAGTTATTATAAACATTCATTTCATAAACCAATTAATAGACATTTTATGCTTGATTTTGCTTTTGATACATTTGGAGTCAAATTATGTACATAATTGACAGTCCACCAATTTGTCTCTGCCATGTTTTTCTCCAAAGGCTTCATGTGATTTGACTAGTTCCAAAGATATTAAAAATTCTCAGAGAACATCTATCAATTTTACTATAGATGGCTTTTGATATTATGTATATGAGATTAAAGATAATAAAATGGTGATGTATGTTAAAACAAAATTGCATGGCTCTCACAAACTATTCGTTTCTATCAAGAGAAAACTGTTCAAGATATCCACAAACATCAGTGAATTCCATGAGAGAATATAGGTCATTGGAAACTTACTATTAATTTCCAAAAAAATCTCTCCTGCAAGTAGTTTGGGAAACTAGTATATAAAAACCAAGTTTAATTTCCATGGCAGTTAGAATTGTGGTCATTGAAAATATTTTATTCTAAAATTAGGTTATACATTCAATGAAAACGCCCCTCCCCCTCCACTGAAGAATTACTTACATCAAGAATCACCTAGACAATGTCATGGTCCTACAAACGGTTCTATGTGCAATGATCCATGGGATAAAATTGTGGGAATCACCATAATGTTGGGTGCCTTTTGCTAATGATGTTTTAGAAAAATTCTGAGAATTTCGTACAATATTCATTTGAGAAACAAAAAAGACTTTTGAACAACATTATCATAAAGAATTCCAAGACTTGGTTGTGAAGGGAAGAATATAACTATATTGGCACATAGTGCAGCAACCATTCATCAGTAAAAACGAGGTGGACTTCAACAAGATGAAGGCAAAGACTATGACTCACATGGTGTTAAACGTGGAGTTTGTTAACAGTCACTGGGGAAATATAAAACACATAACTGATTGCAAATATATGAAGAAAACTGCTGCTTAATGTGCAAGCATGCACAGGATGAATTGACCTAACACAAATGGAGGGAGCTGAATGTTTCCAAACAAAATTAGATTAATGAAACCAGGTTAAAGTTAAACAGTTCAATCATCATTACAATTAATGTTACTGGGCAATTGAGAATCCACATGTTGTAGAGTGACTTCATATGAACTTGACAGGTATTACAGTGTGATGGGGATTATCAGCATTGGTCTTAATAGGATAATTTATTTTTCACTTTGTACTTCTTTTCAGTTGAACTTACTGCAGGTATCTGTCATGTCATGCTTTTGAGAGGTGTTTGGGGATGAAGAGATAGAGTACACATCCCAGTTACTATCATGATGTGAGGATCTTTTGAGAGTCTATCAAACAGTTGTATTGGGTGACCTATTTCATCTGATGTCATACAAATGAATTTCTTTAGTATTACTGAGATACCTATAAGATAAGGATGACATTTATTAGTAAAAGACTTCCAACAATCAATGAAATGAAAGCAGCCATTAAAATAGAATTAACCGAAATATCAGTTGAAATGAATTGTATTTGCAATTCTATTGGCCTGTATTGGACAGTAGTTGAAAGACATGTGATAATTCAAAGCACCTATACATTTGACTTTTTTAATTTGAATTTTAAAAGTTAGAACTATCTTAAGAGAGATTCTATTTATAAATGTTGCATCTTTGAGCTAGACATTTCTATTAAAAATGTATAATATCTGACTCTTTGTACTCTCTCTCTCTCTCTCTCTCTCTCCTCTAGCTTCATATTCTTGATGTTCTGATGTTTCAAGTCGAAGGGCTGGGAGAATATTTATGTCTGCTCATGACTTTGCAGAAGCTTAAAACAATTAAGGAAAGTGTGATACAAGCCAGAAAATCATAGTTGCTTGCAAGTGGTGGCTAAGCTTTTTAAAGTTATTATTAATAAACATTCAAGATGGGGAATAATTTATTTCTTTAAAAAATGTAGAATTTATTTTCTATATACTGATTTGTCTGTAACTTACTCTAAAAACTTTCTAAGGAATTGAATCCAAAATAGAATTCGAAGGATGTATTTTGAAAAACTTCTTAACATTTTATTGATAAACCTGTGAATAATTATAAGAACCAGTTCAGAATTTAAGCCATACATTTTCACTGAAACCAATGGAAAGAATTATCAATTTCAGGTTTGAGATTAATCTGTGCTGAATGTCTGTCTAATTAAGACATGAAAATTAAGTTTTCAGTTACAGAAGCAAGCATAAGAAGCAGAGATATAATTGAGCAGATGCAGTCTATAATTTATTTAGCTCACCATATTTATTTTAACAGCTTTGTTATTTTCCATCCCATTCAAAGCCATTAAAAACAAAAAGTACAGAACGGAGTAACTGCAGCATTTGGAATGCCAAAAACAAATAGACAAAGAAAAAGATATGCATCATCATCATCGTCGTCGTCGTCGTCGTCGTTTTAATGTCCACTTGTCCATTCTTGCATAGATCAGACAGAATTTGTTGCAGCAGATTTTCTATTGTCTTTCCTATGTCCTTCCTTGTCACCACTTGTCATCAACCGTTACTTGTTTCCAAGTAAGATCATATTTCCCCCATAGCCAGACATGTTTTCATGGAAGACTGGAAATGAAGGACACTACATGCATAACAATGATGCCCATTTACAAGTATCATGCAATGTCAAAGCAAAAAGACACTAACACACACACACACACACACACACACACACACACATAAACAACAAGCATCTTTTAGTTTCTGTCTATCAAATCATCTCACAAGTCCTTGGTCAGGCTGGGTCTATAGTAGAAGACATTTTCCCAAGGTGTCTTGTAGTGGGATTGAACCAGAAACCGTGTGCTTGGGAGGCAAACTTCTTAACCACACAACCACCAAATTCTTTTGTACATGTAAAGGTTAGATTTTGATGACCAATAAAGATCTAGTTTATAGTATTAGATAGAAAATGGAGGAAATGATGCCAATGCATGTTCTATTCTTTGATACTTGTATTATTAATATGAGAAAGTGAAAATCACCAAAGAATACAAGACAACTAAAACAAGGTGATAAAAAAAAGGAAGACAGAAGTGTTCGTAAAGTAAAAACAAAACAAAGCACAGGCGAGATAATATTAAAAAAGAACATGTAAAAATTTCTTTAAAAAGGCTAAAAAAGGAACCAATTACTGCTTGTGCCACTTGATAAGTAAACCTGATTGTTTTCAGTCACATGACTAATTTTGCCGATAAACTAAATTTTCCATCAAGTTTCTTCAGTTTTAAGGTTCTGATAGCCTTTCTATGTATGCAAATTTTATATTGCTATTTCTGTTTATTTTTTTTTTATTTTCCTTTATTTCATATTGGTTATTTTTCTAAAAACTGTAAATTGTCTAAAAGTATATTCTCAAGTGGCCAAATCATTCCATGGCATATTGAGATTTCTGCAATTATTGTTGGAAAATCTTCCAACAGTTTTGATAAAACTGAATTGCTGGAAACGATTTATTCTTGGGAAGTGTTTATTTGCAAATATGTTTTTGAAGAAATCAGAGTTTTATCACTGAAAGTAGACTGTTTCTTCTGTTATGAAGGTTTATGGTGTTGCAAGATGGAATAGGTAAAGTACCGAAAGAGTTATAATCTTGTTCCAGTGTATCTTTATTTCTCAGAATAAAGTATTGTAGAAGCTATCCTAATTATATATTTAACAGGGTTTTCTCTTCCAGTAATTCAAATTCTGAAGAGAAACCACAAGAAAATTTATCAAACTTTGCATGTTTTATTTATGTATTTTTAAAAAGTTTTTCAAAATAACTTTAAATATGTAATTAAGGGAAAATTATTTACTAAGGTCTTATTTATATGTCACATCTTCCCTTCCAGGTTTGGTGTATCTAATTAACAAACGAAATCATAATTTAGCTAATCAGTTCACTTCAAGATAGATAGACAGTTAGATTGAGAAAGAGAGAGAGAGAGGGAGAGAGAGAGAGAGAGTGAGAAAGAGAAGGGGTTAAGGAGGGAGTGTGTTTATTTATAGCCACTCCTTCTTGTAATGCAAGTTTTATGATAAACCTGCTGTGAAACAACAGCCCATAGCAAATCTAATTATACTCTCTGTTAATTGCCAACCTCTTTTATTTAGTATCAGGCTATTACCTATTTTTTAAATCTCTTGGTCAGGATGGAAGGCAGGGATCATGACCCTTTATAGAGCCTCCAGGACTGGAGGGAGGAAGGTATCTTCAAACTGGAGACCCAAATGCTTGTACCACAGGTGGACACAGGTAAAGGCACCCAAAATGTTACATGGTAATGTTTAAGTGGATGAATGATTAAGTCTTCCATCTAAGTAGGCCAGAGTGGGATTTGAACTCAGAATGCAAAGAACCAAAACCTATACTGTGAAGTATCTGGTTCAACGTTCTAACAGCTCCACCACTCCACTACTCTGGATTAGTACATTCTTTATTAACCTCTAAAAGGATAAAAAGTAAAGTTGACTTTGACAGGATTTGAACTTAGAACACAAAGATCTAGAACAAATATCAAGAAGTATTTTGTCTCATGCCCTAATAACTTTGTCAATTCACAACCTTAAAGTTTCAGCTCAAAGACACCAACTGTTATACTTTATGTTCTCTATTAGATCATAACTACTTAGTCTACCATTTCGATGTCAGTATGGTCTTATTGCCAGTCAGCCTTTTGTTTTTTTTAGGTTACGGCAACATTTCTTCATGTAGTGTACTTTGACAATTCCTGGTTTTAATGCATGTAACCAGTCTTCAACTGCTCTGTCAATCTCCCAATGCAATTATACCAATAATCTTGCTCCCACGTCTTTCTTATCTATTATATACTTTAACCTTAGCATATTCTATCTCAACGTTGTATGTTTTCCCCATCTTTATTATAGTGAACCTAGTAAGGAAACAATACATATACATAGATAGATAGATGTATGAATATATTCTTACTGAGGCTTCACAGATTAAGCTAACATCATGTGAGTGACCTAATATATAAGCTTTTCCAACTCACACGAATTCAATTGCAAAAGGAAAAAAAAATAATAATCATTAACAACCACAACACAATTTAATATCGAACTACGCAATTCAATATTCTTCTTTTCTGTGAACAGACTGAAATGAATAAAAACATGGATATAATAATAATAATAATAATAATAATAATAATAATGTTAATAGTGGAGGTGGTGGAAGTTATATTGGTGAGGATGATGATGAAGATGATGATGATAATAGCAATAATAACAAAAATAATTCTGGCAGCTCACCTGGGCTTCTTCAGGGCTTCTAAATGTTTTCTGAATTCTATTGGTTTCAGAGGAAAAGATATAGATTAAGAGAGAAAGAGAAAAAGAGAGAGAGGTGTGTGTGGGAGGGAAGGGGCTAATTGATGTTACTTGTTCCGTCCTTAACAATAATATTCTTACAATTCTGTGGGCTATTTAAATGTAATTCTAATTCAGTATTTCCTTTAGTTCTTTCAGAATCAACTAGCAGCAATAGTTTGGTAAATTTGCTGAGGAGTTTCTTCACAAAGCAGTTCATTATTATACCACTACTTCCATTTATACATAATGCTCCTTAAATCTAACGTATCCTGTTTGGATAGAAATTCCAGCCCTGCCTTATTTGTTTTTATTGTTTTCTTTATACTTTGTATAAAGTAAGAATTAAGGCACAAAACTCAGCCCTGGAGTTGGCTTACAGAACATAAATAGATATATAAAGCAAGGTTCTCAGCTACTAACTTCATGGTCATGGGTTCAAACTGTATTACTACTGCTACTATACACTTTTTAATGTGCTGCCTCAGTAAAGTACATAACTCAGCATACTCCAGTCTGCTTGACTGACAAAGCAAGTCTGCAGACCCTATTTTACAGCTGAGTGACTAGTGGCAGGGAAAACACCCAAAAGTAAACAACAGACAATCGTACCACTTTGTGGCCAGTTGTAAAACTATAGCTCAATTACGTAGCCAATAGATTTTTTTGTTTGTATTCAATCATTAGTGATACACCAAACTGAGAACTGATAGATGACATTCATGGAGTATAGTGTGTCATTTTCACCAGTTTGATTGCTTGAATAACACAGTATTCAGCTTTTTAAACTACTCTAAATATTTTCAGCAACATCACAATTGGTAAAATGAAGTAAATATGAGCTTATATTCAATCTCGAAATCACTGTGTTAAATACATCAAACAGAACATCTGTAGAAAAGAATTATAGAATAAATAATGAAAACATTGTCTTTGATTCTAACAAAATTGAAGTCTTCCTGAATGCAGTGTTATCATCATCATCATCATCATCCTCATTTAACAGCCATTTTCCTTGCTGGCATGGGTTGGATGGTTTGACAGGAGTTGGCAAGCCAGAGAGCTGCACCAGGCTCCAATTGTCTGTTTTGGTATGGTTTCTATGACTGGATGCCCTTCTTAACTCAACCACTTTACAGAGTGTACTGGGTGCTTTTTATGTGGCACTAGCACACATGCTTTTTACAGGTAGCAGCACGGTTACTTTTTTTTATGTGGAAAAAGCACAAGTGCTTTTTATGTGGTGCCAGCAGGTGCTTTTTATGTGGCACCAGCATAGGTGCTTTTCATGTGGCACCAGCAGTGGGGTCATCATGTAGCTTGCAAGACAAAGACCCTTAGTTGAGAGTTGAGATAGGGAGTGGAACTAAGGGGAGTGCTTGTGTGATCACATTCTATTTAAGATTATCCTGAAGGAAAAAGAAACATCTCATAACATTTAAATGGTACATAAATCCATAACTCTAAGAAATACCAGATAAACAGTTACACCAGGATATATTTTGGCTGTCAACAATTTCCTATTTGAATGAGCTACCAGGTTCTAAAGTATGACATTAAAGTCTTCACCAGGTGGTGCTATGAAGTCAATGGCTTGTACTAATAATGGCTAAAACCTATTTAATCTAAATAAAATAAATAAATAAAATTAAGAGCTAATATCTATAACTGGTTTGAATTTGTAGATTGAATGTATCACTGTAGAATCTTACAATAGCTATACAGTTATCTGAATCAAAGAGTAGTTCACAGTACAATGGTCGGCTGAGAAGTGCATAGGCTAACCAAGATACTCTCATGGAATGTGACCGCCTAAGGTTTATTTTTCAACATAGCCCCCATTGTGGTCCATACACTTCTTCTATCGGTGTTGCAGTGCTTGGATACCATTGGTGAAGAAGCGATAATCATTCCAAGCCGAGTGTATTTTACATATTGGGAAACAGATGAAAGGCAGCCATTAAAACCAAGAACTTGTGTGCTGGACTATTGTGCTGATGAAACAAGATCCCTTTCGTCAGTTTTCCTGGCCATTTGGTCTTGATAGCCTTTCATAACTGCCTCAGCAAACTGGCATAGTACTCTCCATTGATAGTGTGACCCTTTTGAAGATAGTGAATAAACACAATGCCTTTTGCATTCTCCAAAACTGAGGCAATCACTTTCCCTGCAGATGAAACGACCATGGCCTTCTTTGGAGCAGGTGAGGTGGGGTGTTTCCACTGCAGGGATCATCTCTTTGGCTCTGAGTCAAAGTGATGAAGACAACACTCATCCTGGGTTAGGAAACATTCAATGAAACCAGCTGAATCTGCCTCAAACAATGTCAGATTTTCTCAAGACGTTATCAGCCTGGTGCACTTTTGATCAGCTGTCAGAAGATGGGGCACCCATCGAGCAGACACCTTCATCATGCCAAATTCCTTGTGCAGAATATTCTCAACTCTCTCATGGGATATACTAATAGCATTGGTTATTTGATTTATAGTCAATCGCCTGTCATCTGGTGAATATGGTCACTGTTTTCTTCTGTGGTGGCAGCTGCAGGACGTCGAGACCTTGGCTCATCTTCGAAACTCTCCCATCATGTCCTAAATTCAGCTGCCCACTTTTGCACCATTGATAAAGTTGGCATTTCGCAAGCATATCAGCATGAATGTCATTGGTGGATAAAAACCTTTTTCTGCAGGTATTGATAACACCATAATGTCAAATTTTGTCCATTTTCAAGAGAAATCACTAGCAATTACATTTTAAGTCTTCTTTGAACAGTCAAATGTCAATTTAACTGGAAAGAAACAATGCAGTTATTGATAGAAGAGTTGAAATTAATGCATGAAAGATATTATAGCTCTAGCATCACTCCTTCATAGTCAGCCTATGAACTTTTCAGCCCACCATTGTAGATATAGAGGCAACAATATTCTGAGGTGAAAGTGAAGATTGTAAAGAATCAGTGCAATGGTGTTTTATGGCGAAATAATTTGGAGTTGTGACACAACATTTCACAGAAACTTACTAAACTCTCTGTTACAGGTGTTCTTATTCATAGTTTATGGGGCATCAGCTGCTAGAAATTGTATGGTGAACGTTTTACTTAATTCAATAATACAGAATTTCTATTATGTTATCACAAAGTTTATGCTAAAATAAGTTCATCAAACATGAGTTTTAGTAGGAAATATTTCTAGTGGAGCCAAAGTTAGTGATGCACAGACAGTTGGCTGATTCACTTGGTTACTATTCTTTAGTAAAGAGTCATATTTTTATAGTTGCTGTGTAAATGGACACCTAGATTTTCTGCTTGTATGGTGCAAGTTATAGAATGTTTATAATTGTCAATTTGACACCCTGTTCAGCTTTTCTTAATGGTGACCACCACCACCACAACACCAATTGGTATACTCAGGTGTGCTTTTCTCTGGGCTAAGAAATAAGTGAAGTTGTTAAACAATTAACAAATCAGCTTCTTGGCCTTCACAGGTGCAAACTTGGCTATGTGGTTGCGGTATGTAGATACTGATGTGTTGTTAAGGTGTGTAGACACAGGTGTGTGGTTGAGGTGTATAGACACTGGTGTGTAATTAAGGTGGATAGAAATGGTTGTGTGGTGAAGGTGTGTAGAGATTGGTTTGTGGTTAAGGTGTGCAAACATGGCTACGTGGTTGAGATTTGTAGGCATGGGTGTGTGGTGACAGTGGGGACATATGGCTGTATTGCTGTGTTGTTAAGATGTTCACTTTGCAACAATATGGTTTGTGAGTTTGATCTCAATGCATGGCACCTTGAACAAGTGTCTTAGATTAAAATTCGATGTATAGACAACTGGCGTGTGTGTGTGTGTGTATGTGTGTATGTGTGTGTGTGTGTGTGTGTGTGTGTGTTTGTGTGTGTGAGTGTGTGTGTGTTTGTATGTGTGTGAGTGTGTGTGTGTGTGTGTGTGTGTGAGTATACTCTTGACTATATCTGCATCTCTTCATGTTGACACTCCTTACTACATGGTGACATTTGGGTTATGTCCCTTTTAACCCTTTTGTTACTTTCAATTAATTTCAATTAATTCCTTTCTTTCAATTAATTCTTAAAATAATGAAGTATTTAGTAAAATAACTTTCTCATTATTAAGCTAGGGTCAGGAATAATTTAGCATAACATTTCGATGAAAGATTATAATTCAGACCACTTTAAAACAGTAAGTTTATGTCATAGAACCTGGGGTGGTCTCAGGTGGGTTGGTATCAAAATGGTTAAACCGAACATTCTGTTTCCCAGAACAAATACTCTCTTGCTGCACTCATCCACTGTTCCACCATCCTCCTACTCCTCTGTCTGAATCATCCATTCCACAACACTCCTACTCTCTCAATCTCTCACTGCCTCTGCATCACCTTCAGCTCCTTATCTCCCTCGTCTCTATCTCTCTTTCATACCTCTCTTCACACATTCTCGCACCTGCCCATATTTACACTTATATAGGCACGGCGTGGCTGTGTGGTAAGAAGCTTGCTTCCCAACCATATGGTTCTGGGTTCAATCCCACTGCGTG
>JAOPUL010001697.1:50675761-50687377 GCA_027564515.1 Octopus rubescens
CCGGCCTGCCAGCCCCGGTCAAACCGTCCAACCCATGCTTGCATGGAAAAACGGACGTTAAAGGATGATGATGATATTAAGTGAACATTTTCTCTCCTACATCACATACTAAGAGTATTTCAATCTTAAGATTTTCAGCAAACACAACGTAGTTATCGTATGATTTATTAAACATTGGCAACCCCATCAACTGTATCTGGTATATGAAACTCATTGTCAAATTTCTCACCTATGTTTTAAGTCATACTTCCATTTCTTGTATTAAAAGTTTCCTTTTAGAATATTCTGTAACTATCGATTCCAACAGTGACAGAATGTTCTGACAGGAAACTTTCAATAGAAATAATGGAAGTATGATTTCTCCATGATCCACATTTTATCAACTCCTGCATACTACAGGACAATGAATCTTCCTTTTGTATATTACTGATGTGCTTGCCATTAGTTCTTACAAAACACACTCCTGTGCATGATAGCATTGGAAGACTATGATACCAACTTTTGTGGTGGCAACGAACCACGCATTGGAGAATCCAGTGCATTGCACCAAAGACGACATGGGTGAAACAAATTGAGGAAGACCTGAAGTTGCAGCGCCTCGACCTCAAGCATGCTAAGGCCAGCACCATGGATCGGAAAGCATAGAATAACATCATCACCACAGCAGCATATTGGTTGAGAGGACAGCCTCCCACGCCAGTCACCAGCTAGGGATTGAAGAGGAAGCAGAAGAAGAAGAAGAAGAAGAAGAAGAAGAAGAAGAAGAAGACCACCCTTCCCTCCTCAATCTGCTGCTCACAAGTATCATTTACATGTAACCTAAACATGTTACTTCCATGAAAAGTGAGCTGCCTGAAAATAATTTTTTAATGTGTATCACTAAACTGCCATCATTACAGATAACAAGAATTCAGTTCCCTTAAAAATACAAAAATCTTCAAAGTATCCATGACGGAACCCAGAACAGGTTTCACCTTGGCCTTTACTGACCATAAAGTCCCTGTGTCTGCTGTAAGTTATGCTTCCATCACCACACACACACTTCCCCAGAACCCTTCTCCTCCACTCCATATATCTTGCTTCGAATACTAGGTCCTATAATCTCACATCCCTCAATACACGTTGAAATATATCACATCACAAACCCTGTGCTTCTGCTTCATTACCTTCTTCAGGGCAACAAAAGGTTTCATTTGCCTTAGTGGTTAACCCCCAACACACACACACAAATCTCAACATCTACATATCATATATCTACATCAATCAACCCCTTTAGAACACGCTTGACATTAGCATTCTTCCTTGGAAAATATATACTTTAAGAGAGAAGTAAAAGGTATTTGTGATATCCATGCTTTAGTCATGAGCATAAATATATGGCTAAAATTTACTTCTTTCAGGAATTAAAAAAGAAATTGTTCAAATATGGCTGAAACTGTGTGTGTGTGTAAAACCATGTCTAAATGTCACACATATGAGTTGATACAGAAGTGGTCTGTAATAATTAGTAGGAAGAAAGTAATAAATATGTTTTATTTAAAATTTTCCAAACATGTACTTTAACACTAAGCGTTTTAACATTGTAACTGATGTTAATAACATTGGCATATATAGTTATTTTCATTATTTGTCAATAAGCACTCTGTGTATGTCTCTACTTCTCTCTGTCTGTCCGTCCTATTTTATTCTGATATCAAGAAATTCAGGTGTTAATATATTTCTAAGTTTAATGCTCTATTGTCTAAATAGCTGCAGGAATTTCTACAATAGAAATAAGAATAAATAACATGTTTTTCAGTAGAATCACCACTATTTATCACAATTTCCTTATTTTATCAAATATTAGATATTACAAATTATTATATATTTTTTCTTTTTAGATTCTTTCTTGAGCTAATAGAAATAGTGTTATAGTTGTAATATTTCAGTAACATCTTATAGAATTTTATTATGTATATTGATTCTTTAAGAGAATACAGAGAAGTGAAACAGCTGAGGTGTCAAACAGGTATGAGAGCTTACATCTCATATCCTGTAATTGGCATTGCACTGTCTCCATGTCCAAAACACTCATACTGCTTCAGTTCATCCATGTACAGCACCGCAGGAGATGGTGTATCACTACAACTGATGTGTCTTGACCCTAACAACACACAATATTCTGCTTATTTGTATTCCTCAGACTGACAAGTATAACAGGTTCCATTATTATTGACTGTGTTATTAGAAAACATTTCTTTAGCTTGGGAGAAATCTAAAGTGAAGTTACTATAGTTCTCAGCTTTACAACCCTAACCCTCGACTATCATAATCACATTTATCATTAAATACAAACTTTGCATCTAATTAGTCCCAAATATCATTGTTGGTGTATAGCAGGGTCACATTAATTAAACTCAAGCATTCACTTCCAAGTAACCATCTTAACTCAAGGGATTATTTATGAACAATGATCTCAATTAGTTGACAATGTTTTAACAAACAAACTTTAATCATTGAGAATCTTTTTTAACAAATTAATTGTTTAGGTATTAATCACCTGGTAAATTTTTAATTGAGGTTATATATTGTAATTTTGTACACTTATATAACATGAATGCTATGTACCCTATTAATCTGTTATGTTTTAAGTGTAAAACATGAGTAAAATGTTACCTTTTACTGAGTATCTAACATTATCAACAATATTTTTAAGCTGTATCCCTGCAGAGAAACTCTCTACAAATGCTACCTGTTTGCATCCAATCCTATACTGCAGGTAATAGGAATATCTCCTTCAAAACTACCCCTTTTGACTCCACCAGCTTCCCCATGTAGTCACCTCTAACCAATACAGCCACTAATGCTGGCAATATCCTTTCTATTATGCTTCAACAATGCACACTAGAGTTATCCCTATTCTTACTAAACTCATTAATCTCTCTCTCTCCATCATAGATCTGTCGTTATATTCAGAAACATGCTACAGTGTGGGCAATCTTTATAGCCAACTTAACATGGATGTTTTGTTAGAACACCAAATACTATGAGAAAACCTCTCATATAAGCACTTGGTGCATAAAAGCACACATAGATCGTAGCAGACGAGAATCACCTGTTATGGGCGTTGGAACTCTCATGTCACGTGATTTCAGTCTAGTGGACATCATCAGTGATAGGCATCTGGTTACAGCATACTAGGTAAATCTCACTGCTACAATATATAGAATATCAGCATCTTTTCAGTCACTGATGTCACAAATAGCCAGGACAGAAGCAGTATTTGTAAGAAAGGGCAATTCTAATATTCAACTTAATGTGGATGACTTGTTAGAACTACGAATATTGTGTTATTAGCCATGAGAGAACCTCTCATATAGGTGCTTGGTGCCTAAAAGCACACAATTAGATTGTAGCAGACATGAATCGTCTATTATGGGTGCAGGAAAACCCATATCACATGATTTCAGTCTACTGAACATATGAAAGATTTTCTTAAGTCTGATAACACAGTATTCAGTGTTCTAACAAAACATCCATGTTAAGTTGGATATAAAGATTGCCTTTTGGTACTAATATAGTTTCTGTTGCTAATAATTAATGCTACAGTGTGTTCCATTTCCAAAATGGCACCTCCTCTGATCCTCCCAATAACCATCCTATTACACTTACTACCAACATCTCAAAGATGATTATGAGATATATTCACAACATACTGCAATCCCTTAAACTTCTTTCTCATCAATGAGCAGCATTGTAAATGCTGATCATTGATGATGAAATGTATCAGAGATATACTATCCTATGTCACCAATAAATCCTCACCCTTGAAGAATTTGACTAAGAAGTGTTCTTAACACTTAGCATTAGTTAAGACAGTCTATTAGTTGAGCTACCAGTACAAACAGGTAAGATACAGTGGTAGTAGTGGTAGCTCAACTAATAGGCTGTGTCTTTACTGTTAGTAGTGATTTCTTACTGGTGGTCATTAAGATAAAAGATTGGTAAGAAAAACTGTGGATTACAGCTTTAACCCTCATCCTTGAGGTATTAGAAGTGAGTATGGTAAGGTAGTACTTGGCATGATCAGAGGGACTTCTCTTTTTGGGAATACAACACACAGTAGCAGGTTTCCCAAAACTAAGATATATGTTTGTATGAGGGAGAGGGAGAGAGAGAGAGAGAGAGACTAAAGCATTAGTTGAGTGTAGGAGCTAGTTTTAGGTGCAGTGTTTGTGAATATTGGAATGAATATTGTCAGGGCCAATGGCCTTGTTGGGTTGGAAAGACTGTATTTTCTTTGGCACTTAGTATGCATGATGACAAGTCTTCGTGCCTATGGCATGTTAAAAACACTTGTGCTGGTAATACGTTAAAAACACATGTGCCAGTGACACATTAAAGGCACCTGTACCAGTGACATGTTAAAGGGCATCTAGCCATAGAAACCAAGCCAAAACGGACTGGAGTCTGGTGCAGCTCCCCGGTTTGCCAGTCTCCAGTTAAACAGTCTAACCCATACCAGCATAGAAAACTGACACTAAACGATGATGATGAAGATGCATGATGGTGAGCCTAGTGGCATAGAAGGGTTAGTTTGGGAGGGGGATTCTGTCATGTATTCAATGTGCAGTTAAGTGCAATGCAGGTAGCACATAAATCATAATTAGTTAAGAAATCAACTCTAGTTATGGACAAGTTATTTTGAACTTCTAATTAAATCTCAACTTGAATTCAGAAACCTTAATAGTTACAAAGATTTAAAAACATATTCTGTGACACTACATGCTAAGGTATGAAAGATATCTGTACAGATATTGTTTTCTAATCCAGAGTTTGTCGAATTATATGTCAAAATACAAGATATTGATATTGTTAAGGTTTCATAATCCATACATCTTTATATTTGAAATGAAGTCATCAATGACAGCAAGATGAACACCAGTAACTGATATATTCCAACCACCTCATTAAGCTGATAGAATCATCAAGAAAAGATACTGCATAATCTCACTGAAAACAGATATATTGATCATTTTTATTCAATACATTGATATTTGGAGAATGTATTAACAAAGTCCCCAACTTGAGTGTGTAGATTATAGCAACCTTCCTGTTGCCAATATAGGCAGGAAGAAAGTTAATAATGAACAGGAAACAATGGACATTATTGATAGAAATTCTTCACAACAAATAGGTGAATAAATTTCATGATTACCATCGTTATTGTAATGAATGTTTTTCCATGCTGGCATGAATCAGATGGGTCTTTGGTAAAGGATGTTGTAAGTCATTTCAATCCTGTTGTAATATCATTGAGTCTTGACTTCCTGAGATCTGCACTCTATTCTTTGTGGATTTTCTTGATCTGCAATAAATCACTGACCGGTATAGGTGTATCACTAGTAATATATCTATGTACCATTGTGATATATCACTAACAGGTACATTCAAGAGAAACATTATTTGTATATCTACCTTCAACTATGATATATCACCAATAGATTATTACAGTAATGGTTAGATATACACTAATAGTACATCTAACCATGACTGTAATAATAGATTTAAAGGTACTTCTAGTGGGAAATCAACTTACAGCTGTGATATGTAACTGATAATTTTCACCTTGCATTCAGCCTCCATTCATATTATATGTCCATACACATGCAATTATCTCACCTGCACATATCTGATGATGTGTGTACTTTTAAATATCCAGCCACACTCAGGTACTCTTTATTCCAAGTCAATGTTACAAATCCAAATTTAACCTGAACCATTTATGCTCAATATCTGCAGATCTTTCAGAATCAATGCCCCCTAACTCACTTCAATGTAATAACATAATACCTCTTATTAATGTTTTATATAGTTCACCTTTTTTATGAAGAAAGGAACTTGTTTAGCTTCAGATCAATTTTGACTGAGCAAATCTTTGATCAAAGGCATTCCAGAGATATTTTAGAAATATCTATGATTACATTATCTAATATATTTTTAACAAGATAAGTGGTGTCACCTGTTTAGAAATAAGATGTTTTTATCATTTATGTAGATGAGTGTGAGTGTATATATAAATACAATATCAGAAGGCACGTATAAATATAATATTAAAGTGTTTATTTTGTGAATGTGCATTTAAGTTGACAAGTAGGTTTTTGAGCAAAGGATATTAATGATGTCAGAGGGAGTTGGGCTAAAGTTGGCTGTTGATGAAAAGGTTGAGTTGGTGAGTTAGGGGAGAGAACATAGCAGAATATAGATGTCCTGGTGTGGAAATGGATAGCTATCATGATGGTGAGCCAGTGCTAAAGTGATGTTCACTGTGTAGCAGTTCCAAGCTAACTGAAAACAAGACGCACCTGAACTAGCAATGAAACTGCCTTTTCATGCACCTAGCTCTGATTGGTTGATACAGCCACAGTACAACTGTGTCATCTCATTATAGCTGGCACCACTACATATCCTTGTCTTTTGAAATAAGGTAGTGTATATTTTAAATAAGTTAGAGCTGTTATTTGTAGCAGGTTCAGTGACCACATCAAAACTCTCATTAGCACTCAAATATCTTCCGCTGTTTATTGTACTTTAACTATTCTTGAGAACCTGACATGAATTCATTCATTTGCTGTAAGGTACCACCTACAGTTATCATATACATTCTGTCAAACCTAAATCAATACAGAATTTCTATTAAAATATTTTTAGAATTGTTTACAACTCTGACAAGGAACATCACAATACTGTCAATGTTGTCTACATAATGATGTGGGAGCAATAACAATATATATTGAGGTTTCAACTAATAATGTGATATATCACTGTTAGATACAGGGGTACCTCTTAAGATATGTCTACATACCACTGTGATATACCACTGACAAATATAAGGGTACCACTAGAGGTATATCTACATACTACCTCAATATATCACTGATAGATACAAGGGTGCCACTTATGGTATTTTAGCTACATGATAGTATATCACTGATAGATATAGGGTACCCCTACTGAGGTACTTCTAGTGGCATATTTATCCACAACTGTGATATATCACTTATTCTACATACTACCGATAGATATAGAGGTACTATTAGTGGTATATCAACCTACTACTGCTTTTATATTTACATTGTTTAATTTTTTAATCAATGTAAAGTTGACTATTTTAGTTGTTTCAAGAGTGTTTCATTCAGTAAAAATACTTTGGAGATGTCCTCCATTCAAAAATATTTTAAGAATTACAAACATTTGACAAAAACATGTTACATTTCTATGTTGGTGTTTGAGGCAAACAACATGGCAATAACTCAGAGGAATAGAAATTAGCTTACTAACGAAATTTATATTTAAGGGATATGTAACGAGTGTGTCTATAATAGGACAGTTGTAAGTGAAACTGGATGTGTGTTACTGTCTCCTTGCCTTGACATCAGGTGATAATTGTAAATGAGTGTCACCTTCATGCAAGCGGTGAGCTTCATTTCTAATATTCTGTAAAAACATGTCTAGTCATGATGAACTATTGCCTTGCTTGGAAACAGGAGAGGCATCCAGGCCTTGAAAAATCTGTCTTAACAATTTCTGTCCAATTCATGTGAGCATGGAAATGTGGACATTAAAACAATGATGGTGATGCCAATGTTGCTGCTGCTGCTGCTGCTGATGATGATGATGAGGAGGAGGCGATGAAATAAATACAAATTTGGAACATGTAAATTTTGCACCTGTTTTAGTGGAATCATCATCATCATCCTTTAACTGTTTTCCACGCTGGCATGGGTTGGACAGTTTGAAAGGAGCTGGCAGGCCGGAGAGCTGCACCAGGTTCCAGTCTGATTTGGCCTGGTTCCTACGGCTGGTGCCAACCACTTTACAGTGTGAGCATGAAATGAGTAAAGTGTTCTTGATTAGAGCAATTTTTAGCAAATAGCCATTGATTGCTTCACCACATCAATGGTTGTTCCTTCATGGTTTGGGGTAGCAAATGTTTCCAAGTAACTTTTACTGAAAGAAAATAACTTGAAAACAAAATCAAAATACAACCAATGAAATAACTCTATAGCCACATCAAGGAATGAATTACTTAATGAAAAATTTAGATGTGAACTTTGGTAGATGTAAATATTGTAAACATTCAGGATTGAGACACCTAAGCAACCATAGACTGTAGATGTAAATATTAAGTTTTCATCTCAAAACATATGTATAATAGCCTGATAATGATGTAATCTATTTATCTAATTCATTTAGACATGAAAATTAGTGAGATCATGGGACTTATCTTTTATCTGTTTCAGTCATTAGACTGCAGCCATGCTGGGGCACTGCCTTGAAGAACTTTTAGTCAAATGAATCGCCCCCAGTACTTTTTTTTTCTTAAACCTGGTTCTTATTCTATCGGTCTCTTTTGCCAAACCGCTGAGTTACAGGGAAGTAAATACACCAACCCCGGTTGTCAAGTGGTGATGGGGGACAAACACACACACACACATATATATATATACACAACAAGCTTCTTTCAGTTTCTGTCTACCAAATTCACTCACAAGGCTTTGGTCGACCCCGAGGCTATAGTAGAAGACACTTGCCCAAGATGCCAGGCAGTGGGGCTGAACCTGGAACCAGGAGGTTGGGAAGCAAGCTTCTTATCACACAGCCACGCCTATGTAAATATTTTTGCACAGTGCAAGAGAAAGGAATTGAACCATTCACTCTGTAGTTCATAATCTATCAACTTATCTCTGTTAGTTAATTATTTCACTGAAGTCATTGTAGATCCCTCTAACATAAACAACATGGAATCGCAAACATATTTTGAAGTAATGTTGCTGATAATAATTGACATATAGGGAAATTTTACTAACAGCAGACATATTGAGAAGTTTACACAACATTTCAGGAACCAATCCAAACTACACTGCCAAGGGAGTGTTTATAGAAGAGATCATTAAGTTCAGTTCAGTTGGTGTGAGGAGGGAGAAAGAAGGATATTGGTTTTGTCTGAATGTGACAAAGATAAAATAATGCAGTTGCTTCTTTGGTCGGGAACATGTATATGGTAAGGAATGGAAATGAAAAAGTAGCATGGGATATGAACAGGGAGGAAGTTAGAATTGAAAAGAGAAGGTAGATAGAGTCAGCAGCAGGTGGAGGAGGGTGAGGAGGTGTTCATGTGAAGCAGGGGAAGGAGAGAAATTGTAAATGATGGGAAGAGGAGGCCAAAGAATGACCATATTTAGAATGTTGCTTTAAAAATATTTAAATAAAGAACACTAGTGGAATTAACAAGATATAGAGAGGATATAAGATATAGAGAGTTAAGAAAGGAGGCTGGCGATAGGTGGCATGTTGGTGTGGAATACTGACAAAGAGGAAGAAATTTAAGAATTTTGGATTTTTATTGTATGTCATTGTGGAATCTTCTGTGCTTCGATACGTGTAAGTTTTTCTTTCATCTTGTGAATTTGTTCCAAGAGATGATAGTTCCTGTAGCAAATTCTGGCTATAGTTGACTATTTATCTCTTACAAAACACAAGCATTAGTCAATGTTGTCTATCCCCCTCCCCCACTCACCACTGCTCAGTGAAGTTGCTGCCAGATTTGGTTCTTTGAACAAAACCATATGACTCAAAAGTTCACACAAAACTACTGGATGATGCAACACAAAAGATGAGAGAGACAGAGGAGAAGAGGCAGAGGGAGGAAGAAGCGATGGAGAAGGAGGAGGAGGAGGGACAGACAGACAGTCATACAGAAAGACAGACAGAGAAATGCAAACAGAGTAATCATTATCACCATCTTTCAAGTGATGTGAAATGAAAGCTGCCTATAGATATAGGATGTTCATTCACTGGATATAAAAGTATGAAAATAAATGTGAACGACATAAATAACTTAAAGTGTTAAATATTCTTCTATTCAAACATAATAAAAGCTGACAATATTTTTAGATGACCAGTGTGTGTATTAAAAAGCAAATAGACAAGAAAGTACAATGTTAAAGAAGACGACTGTAATAGCGCTTGCTTTCATCAAAGTAACTCTCTTTATACAACAAAACTAAAGACTTCAATAAGGCAATAAAAGAAGAACATTTTTTTTGTGTGTGTTCACTCATTTTTTATTTTTCCTATCGTATATTTTATTTTAATTCTCATTTATTATTACAATTTTTTTTATATTAAGTTAGTCAGTAGAGGGACAGCTCCCATTACTGTTGTAGTTCCTCCTGAATTATGGAGATGGAACTGTGAATTTTTAGCTGATAAATACATAAATCTGTGTCAGTAGGAACAACAAGGACACAGATTTTGAAGGGGTACATTTCTGAAAACAAAGGATTGAATAAAGAATCTTATGTTATGATTACTTTAGAAGATTAGCATAACAAAAAAAAAATAGAACTACAGATTAAAAGTTTTGCAATATTTAACTATTACCATCATCATTCATCATTGTCATTTAATTATGGCTTTCATAATGGCATAGATTAGATGGTCCAAAAGGATCTGATGAGTTAAGGGACTTCAGCTTGATGCCTTTCTTAATGCCAACCACTTTAAAGTGTACAAGGTGTTTTTTCTGTGGAATCAGCATTTGTGAGTTCGCCCTTTAATCTGCCTAGATTCAGTGAGAATGTAATAAAAACAGAGGTGACTTTATTTTCCCTTTAAATTCTGAGTTCAACTTCAAGTAAGGTTATCCTTATTTTTCAAGTAACTAAGGTTTGTAGAATAAGTTCCAGTCATATAGTGGGATCATTTCAATTGAATAAAACATTCTTTAAAATATAGGGGCCTTCAGAAATGAAAGCAACATGCCTTTATGGAGACCTGCCGAAAGTTAGCGAGAAAATTAGGCAAAGACGGCTGCAACTATCTTGTCACTGCATGCACCGCACTAAACTGAAACCATCCAAATTAGTTCTGTTGAACCCACTTCATGGTGATGTAAGTAAAGGAAAACGTTGTCACATTTACATCGACAACTTGATTGCAGACACTGGCCTGGAATGTACCCAGGCAATGATGTTGGACCAAGAAGTGTGGTGGGTGGACTTTGTTGTTGTGGTGGCCTGGGATGGAACCCAGCCATAAAAAAAAGAGAGTATAAAAAGTTCATTATGATGTTTTTAAGACAAAGTTGCTGTTGGTAGCACACAGACACACCTTTAGAGCTAGTGGTTTTGTCAATCTAACTGTTACTTTTTGATTGATACTTATTTTATTAGGACCCAGGACCCAGGAAGAAGATAATATTTGAATGCACAATATAAAAGAACAAATCTAAATACTATCCATATTTAGTCTAATGCTCCACCATTTCTGCCATTCTGGAAGTTCTGTTGACTCTCTCAAATATTCTAGGGTTAGAGTTATGAAAATCAATACCAGCAGATTTAAAAGTTTGAATATCAAGGCACTGAATATGAGACATACATATTGTAGGAACACAAAATTTGGTACAGCACTACCTGTACCAAATATTCCTTTCCCCCCCAATCCCAACTATGTGGTCTTAGGTTCAGTTCCACTACATGGCATCTTAGGCAAGTGTCTTCTACTAATAGCTCTAGGCTGGCCAAAATCTTGTGATGAGTGGATTTGGTCGATAGAAACTGAAAGAAGCCC
>JAOPUL010001697.1:50935635-50949831 GCA_027564515.1 Octopus rubescens
ACAGGGTTTCCAGGTTAAATTTGATGATTTTGTTTTCAAGTCTTCTTGTTTCAGGAACTGTTGGAAAGCATAAAGATTAAAGTTCTAGTTGCAAAAATGCTGCTAAATGACTGCAGCTCAATGCTTTGAGGACATTATAAAGGTTGTAAGACTTGACAAGGACAGCTGCAATCGAGACCACGAAACTGTGGATAGCAGGAAGGGACACCATAGTGACTCTGACCTCATCCACATACTGGAATTCATTCATCAACTGATGAACAGGACCTAATACACAATTCAGACTGTTACGCGAAGCTGCTAGAGTCTGTGGTCAATTCCTGGCTGGCAACGGTCGCTGCTGGAAAAAGCCATATGTGTGAGCAGCATGATTCGGCTCCTTGCCATAACTCAGGAAAGAGTCAAAAATTATTGTCGGCGAATTGCTTCGACTTCACCAGCACCAATTTCTGGCTTCCTAATTCCCTCGACTGTAATCCCATGGATTATTACGTGTGGGACATGGTTGAGAAAGACACCAACTGCTAGGCTTGAAACAGCAAGGCTAAGCTGGTGGCCAAGTTCAAGGAGGTGTTCAAAGAACTTCCCAAGAGCACAGTGAGTAATGCATGCTTCAGTTTCCGGATCCGTCTTGGGACTGTGGTGACTGTTTAGGGTGGCTACTTTGAGTAAACTATTATCTCCCAGCCATAATCTAGTAGATATTAATTTTACTTTTTAAAATACTTTTTAGGATAGGATATTGTTTTCTTTTTCTTTTTTGGAAACTGTCAAATTTAGCTCAAACCCCTGTGTGTGTATATATATATATATAGGCCTGGTGCCCCTATAAAATCCCTGATCTGTAATACTTGTCCCTTTGATAAGTCCCCTTGCACGGACAATGGTTGTGTGGTATGTAGAACAAACCCACGTATTAAATGCAAGACTAGGAATATAGCGTATAGCTTACGTTGTACTTCTACGGTGCAGAAATATGAAAATTACCTACCGTGGTGAGACGGCACGCAGTATAGGCGAACGTGTAGGTGAACATTGGCGAGAGCTCAAAGAAGAGAAAAACTCGTCTGTGCTCTACCAACATGCTCAGGCTGAACATGAAGGCTCGATTAATAGCATAGATGTTAAGATTTTATCGACGCATAGGAATGACACGACACATAGAGAGATCATAGAAGCAACACACTTAGCAGTAGACAGACCGAACCTCAACAGAAAGTATGAAAGGAACAGTAACACCCACCACCACACCACACCACAGGAATATATACGTATATGTTAAAAAAAAACAAAACAAAAATCGAGTAAATTGATAGAAAGGGCATCATCACATTATATAGCATACGAAGCGAACCAATACACACATGAGTAAACATTACAGCAATATCAGCAGCACACTGACAGCAGCACCAGCAACAACAACACAAAAAGAATGGGGAGGAGAAAAGAATACTGCTGTGGCGTACAAATACACACACAGACACAAACATACAGTCACACACACATACACATACACACAAAAACGTACACGGAACAAGCGCATGCGCACAAGAATAGGGCACACATCAGTCAAGAGCAGAATGGAGTGAGATAAACTGGACGAAGAGTACTGCTGAAGAGGTCACAGATGTGTAACGAAAGATTTCCAAGACATGAATTAGACCAAAAGAAAAAAAAAGAACTGTAATAAACGAGTGAAGAAAGAATATATAGTGCGTGTGTTCATTTGGCAAAATAAAAACAAAACAAAAACAATGACCATTCCGAAATATAACAATATATATATATGCATGTGCGTGTATCTTTGTGTGTTTCTTTGTGCTTGTTCCCCACCACCGACAACCAGTCTTGGTTTGTTTGATTCCTCATGACTTTGTGATTTAACAAAAGGGATCAATCCAATAAGTATTAAGGTTGATTTGTCTGATTAAATCCTTCAAGGTGGTGCCCCAGCATTGCCACAGTCCAATGACTTAAACGTGTAAAAGATGAACAAATATACACTCATGGATATACTAATAAACACACACACACACACACACACACAACACACACATATATATATATTTATATATATAATATAGAGGGAGCGACGGAAGCAGTAAGAACATACATAATGTAAGGATGTCACATAAAATGGAACATGAGTCGATTGCTGGGGTGAGTAAGAATTCACCCGTTCTGCTGTCAGTTACGGTAGATTTCTGCCAAGAGACCGCCAAACAATTCTGACCTAATATCATAGAATCATAGGGCGGACCATCCAAACCAGGCGAATTCCGACTTGTACAATCGTTCATCGTTGCTTCTCGTATATCCGCGGCCGTTATTGGATTTTCGCAGAACCTTGCGTCCGCTGCCGAGATCCGCGGCAGGCCATCCAGGTGCGAACTGAAGTCCGCTACCGTCGTCGACCCATCGCCCTCGCCAAAGAGCCGAGCGAAGTGCTGCTGGAAAGCCACACACATCTGCTAGGAACCGAATAGCACGCACCCATCCTAATCCGCCAAGGATCTGATTGTGGTTTTGTTGCCACGTCGCGTCACCACCGTTTGGATCCCTCGGGCGGCTTTAGTTCCTTCGTGTTTGAGCGCTCGGACCCTAGCTCTGACATCACAGCCTTCGTGTTTTGCCTCGAAGAAAGGATCAAGAGCTATTCTCGCCGCTTGTACATCGGTCGCGAGGCCTTTACTAATCGCCTTTTTTAGTTTGCTAACTATCTCTCCCTCTAATTTATTTATTTCTATTGCTAACTCTTTGCTAAAGGCTATCGACTCTACTCTAATCACCTTCTTCCTGACGATCCACCATCAATTGTTGACAATTGCCCCCGTTAACCGCCGCTTACCTAGTTCACTAATCCGGTCCCTGTAGTCTTTGCGTGACGGAAATGACGCGTTCAATTTCCAGTAACCGGGTCCCTGTCTACGGGTCCTATCCATATCGACTGTGCAGATACCAAATTTGTGGTCTGTGTAGCCGACCAATTTAAATTCTGGACAACGTACAACATCCCTATCAACTGACCTAACAAATACCTTATCTAGAAACGATTTGGATGACCCATTGTGGTTGCTCCACACTGGCACATCAGAGAAATACAATCGATACTTGTCAGACTGTTGCCAGTTCCTGAGCAGGTTTTCGAGGCTTTTACACCTTCTTCTATGACCTAGCCTCACATAGTCCTTCCGTGCGTCCAAAATACTCTTCCAGCCCTCCACTATTACTAAAGTGTGAGACGTTCCCAGTAATGTTTGTAGACGCCTGAAGGAATCTGGCTTTCCAGCCCCTGTCGGGTCATAAACGGCCACCAGTCTGAAGGCGCCATCTTCGCTGCCATTCAACTCTAGGACCACCAACCTGCCGTTCGGGTACAGGAAGGTTGCTCTTACTTCGAGATCTAAGGATTTTCCGAATAGCACTGCTACCCACCCGCTCGCCCGCTCACGACAGACCACGTGATGAGAATATCTCTTAGCCATCGAAAATGGGAGCTAGTGCTTGCGCATTAGAAGTCCTCGTCTCACTAATTACGATCACATCTAAATCAAGCGACCTGAGGTCGTTGAGCAATTTACCTTGCTTCCAAGCTGACCCCAAATCACGTGCATTCACACACCCCACTTTGAAAACAGCCATATTTATCGGAGTAACAAAAAAGAGAGAAGTCATCTATGTTGGGTTTTAAGCAGGCATGTAGATTCAGCCGGGTCTTGGGTTGGTCCTTTTTCGGGGCCCTTAAACGGGCCTTCCAATACCCTTCTGTCCAAAATATTTTTGAAAACTACCACATTATGTAGGAAACATATCCTCAAAAATCGATACATAATGGGAGTTGTTCTTATCGGAACCCTCCATTCTGGGGTTTTGGCAATGCTGGAACCATCAAGACCTTCACCTGTTGTCAAAGTTTTGTCTTTAGTTGCGTCTACAAACTCCATCAATTCCTTGTTCTTCTCTTTTAGAACTGTATAATTCAGAGGTTCGTCAAAGAGAAGTTCTACAAGTTCCGCCTCTTGTAGTTGATGTGGTTGTTCTTGTTTAGGTTTCCCTTCCAGCTGATCCTGTTGTGTCTCTTACTGTAGCTGAGAATGCTGTTTTAGATCTTGGTGTTGCTGTACGTGGTTTATCTCTTGTTGATATTGTTGTTGCTTTGCTGCTGCTGCTGCTGCTGAGGTTGTTGGCTTGCAGGCTTGGTTTTGAGACTGGCTGCAGCGTTTTTGAAGCTACTCAGTTTCGCACTCACAAACCTTTGGAATTTAGGGGTTATATCAGTATTTTCACCCACTCTCCCTCTATTTCGTTTGAGGGGTCGCTCGACGTTCAGCGACTCGGGTGGTTTTGTCTCGTCCGATGCCCCTTCTATGACCGAGGACTCGTTAGGATTTCCGATTGCCTTATTTCCTCTCTGCTCCTGAGTTTGACGTTGTAGTTGCCGCTGCTTTCAGTAGGGCAGAAAACTTATAAGTGACCGGTTTTGCCACAGATGTAACGTGGATGTTTTACCCTCTAAGATCAACCGCAATTACTCACACTCTCCGAAACAGAACAAATCCGGGATAGCATGGACTTCATCCGGAGCAACCAAAGCCTGGAACTCCATTGATAGTTTTGTTTTGTAATGTTGGGGGCTTGGTTTCATGTTTATTGCCTCCCCGTGCTCCTCTAGCAAAACCGTTACTCTGGTCTGGTCTCTGTTATGAGATACGTCTGAGACCCTGACTTTGGTCACAAGACGTCCCATGTATAAGGGGAGCATCACGAACTAGTCGGAGGAGCAGGTCATTGTAGCCATCCTGCGATTTTCCTCTTCGTTGTTGCAGATAGCTACCACGGTCCTGTATTGCCTTCCTCGACAGATATAAATTACGGAAGGCCACTCTTCTTCCAGACATTTTTCTATTTTGGCTGGGGAAGGGTACTGCGGCTTTCTCTCTCTGCGACTAATACATGTATAAATGATTGTTCGCCTTTTCTAGGAAATCCTTTCCTCTTCTGGGAGTTCCATGTCGCCGGGTCGAATGATATCTTTCTGATATTATTTTACTGCCTCCGTTTACCCTTGCAAGGAATCGGTGATCCATGTATTAATTATACCTGCGGAAGAATTTTCTTTTTCCTTCGGGTGTATTTTCTCGTTACTGTTGATACTGTTGTCGCAGTCAGCGATATTGTTGATGACGTTACTGCCGCTGATGTGTATACTATTATGGTTGTTGTTGTTGTTGTTGTTTCTGTTCTCATTACTATTATTATTGTTGTATGGGTTGTTGTTGCTGGTTTTGTTATTGTTGTTCTTGGAGTTGTCACGAGTCATGCTGGTGTTAGTGGTCTAGTTTTGGCTGTTGGCGTTGTTGTTGTTTTTGTTGTTATTGTTGTTGTTGGTGGTGGTGGTGGGGGGTGACGGCGGTGGTAGTATTGGTGGTAATGTTATTGTCCTTAGGTTTGCCTCTACGTTTGGCTGACTACAAAGCCTAATGTCGATTGAGCACGAGGAAGCACTTACATTTTCTCCTACACTAACTCCTCTATTTACACAAGGGTTGACCATCCTGTGAAAAGGGATATATTGAAAATTATATTCGAAAAAGTTTTCGGAATTAGATTTCCGCCAGTTCCGTCATTGAAACTCTTTTAGAAGACGCGGCCGTTTTTAGCAAAAGGACTTTCGACGCGGCTGCTTTTAGCAAAAGGACTCTCGACGCAGTCACTTTTAGCAACAAGACTCTCGACGCCACCGCTTTTTGAAACAGGACTCTCGACGCGGCCAGTTCGCATCACAGAACTCTCGGCGTGGCCGCTTCTTGCAACAGGACTCTCGGCGCGGCCGCTTCTTGCAACAGGACTCTCGGCGCGGCCGCTTCTTGCAACAGGACACTCGACGCAGCTACTTCCAGCAAGAGAACTCTCGACGTTACCACTTTTAGCAACAAGACACTCGATGCGGTCACTTTTAGCGACAGGACTCTCAACGCGCCCGCTTCCAGCAGCAGGACTCTCGACGTGACCGCTTCCAGCAACAGGATTGTCAATGCGGCCGCTTCTAGCAGCAGGACTCTCGCTACTCCACCCTATTATTATTCTAGTCACTACACTATCTGTACATCCCCCCCACTACTAATCTTGTCCTCTAGGTATCAGAAATCATCCACTACCACTAGAGAGCCTCCAGGGCATTTGCAGGACACGATTTCATGAGTATCTGCAGTTGTTATGTCTCCCGTGCATCTTCGACATATGAACCCTATTTTCCTTGATAATCTTCCTATTATTCCACTGCACCTCTTGTGTGTCCATAGCTTATACAGTGTACACTGTATGGAATTTCTGCCTACGCCTTTCCTACAGATCGAGCATGGCCACTTACCTGAAGCAGGTAGAGTCCTGTCTGTTTTCTTGCTTACTAAGACCTTAGTCTTTGCTAAATTAACCTTAAATTCCAGATGTTGCTTCCACACTTTCCTTTCTAGTTCTGCTATAGAGTCTCCCATGATGACAAGATGGCAAGATCGTCGACGTATCGTAATTCCCAATGGGTGCCTGTCTTGTATTGCCCTGTTATGGCCTGGACGACAATGATAAAGATTAGGGGACTGAGGACTGATCCTTGTACACCAAATTCTTCGCTGTACTCGTGGTTAACTCTCACCTTACTGATAGCTCCACTGTACATGGCCTTTACCGCTTTCACCAGCCACTCGTCTACTCTTAGCCGTCTTAGAGCCCACCAAATCACACAACGAGGTGCTCTATCGAAGGCTTTCTCAAGATCAACAAATGCCATGTATAAAGGTTTATTCTTGGCTTGGTACTTCTCTTGCAATTGCCTCACTATAAATATGGCATCAGTAGTGCTTCTCCCTGGGGTAAAGCCAAACTGCATTTAATCTAGTTTAATTTTGCCCCTGATTAATCGGGCTATAACCCTCTCTGTAATTTTCATCACCTGGTCCAGAGGTTTGATGCCTCTATAATTGTTTTTATCTAAGGCATCTCCGTTACCCTTGTAAACAGCTAACTATAACGCTGCTGTACCAGTCGCTGGGTATCACACCTTCCTGAATAACCTGATTAATTATGCGGGTGACTTGCCTATATCCTACCTTACCGGATATTTTGAGCATCTCAGCAGTGATTCCAGATGGCCCGGGGACTTTCACAGTTTTCATATCTTTAATTGCCTTCATTCCCAGTTTAGTTTTAAAAATGATCAAAAATGTGAACAAGCTTGACACAATAACTGACCTTTGGTCCTATATTTAACTAGGGTTTAAAATACAACATAGCAAACGATCTTACATAATATTGATATAACCTTTACCCACTGAAATCACTTGCTGTTGTGCAATTCGCTTTTGGTTGATGCTTCTATTTAAACACGAGCCTTCTTAGTACTGAAAAATCTAAGAAAGCAACACAAAATTGTCTGATTGTTTACTCTATGGTTTGGAGGCGTTAAACTTTTCTTTGGCCACAAGTGAAAAGTTATAAGGCCAAAGGGTCACAAGAATAATATTGAATACCGATTTGGCAAAAGGTCACAGATTTATGAGATTTTATAACACACCTATGTAAATCTCCAGACTATGGTAAATTAGATGTAATATTATATCCTGAAATGAAATCTAGACGATTATATTTCTTTTCATAGCAAAGCAATTAAAATCAAAATTTTAGAACTTCGTAACATACCTGTACAGGTGTAGAAATCTTTATTTGCTGCTGGCCAATCAAGTGAACCTTCTTGACATTTGTTTTCATATATTCTTGGAATCCTGTTTTTCATATATTCAAGAATCCTGTAGCAAGAAGCGGATGCGTCGAAAGTACTGTTGCTAAAAGCGGCTGCGTTGAGAGTCCTGTTGCAAGAAGCGGCCACGCCGAGTTTCCCGTTGCAAGAAGCAGCCGCGTCGGACTCCTGTTGCTAAAAGCGGCCGCGTTGAGAGTCCTGTTACTAGAAGCGGCCGCGTCGAGAGCCCTGTTGCTAAAAGCAGTCGAGTTCCTGTGCAAGAAGCTGCCGCGTCGAGAGTTCCAGTCGGTGCCACGTAAAACGTATCAGTGCTGAGTCTGTTGCCGGTGGGACGTTAAAGCACCCAGCACAAACTGTAAAATGGTTGGTGATAGGAAGGGCATCAATCCGTAGAAACCAAGCGAAATCAGACTGGAATTTGGTGCAGCTCTCCGGCTTGCCAGCTCCGGTCAAACCGTCCGACCCATGCTAGCATGGAAAACGGACGTTAAAGGATGATGATGATGATGATATATATACCCACTTGTATGTGTGTGGTCGCATGAACACAAAGCAAGTGAATAAGAAGAAAAACGCATTTATATTTTACTGGGAGGTGAAAACTTTCTTAATCGTCTTCGTTATTTCGGATCTTAAATTATTGTGAATAATGGGGCAAGAAAGACTAATAAAACACACCCATATATAACAGAATAAGATATATAATGGAACATACTGAAAGTATTTGTATAAGTGTTTAAGATTTGTTGAAAACATTGTTAGATTCCAGTCTTAAGGTCTTGATTTAAAGAATTCATCATTCTCATTTAACATCCATGCTACACGTTGGTATGCATTGGATGGCATCATGCTCCAGTATCTGCTTTAGTAGGATGTCTTCAGATGGATGTCCTTTCTAATGCCAACCACTTTACAGCATGTACTGGATGCCATTTTCCTGCCACCAGCACTAGTGACTGTTGCCATGAAGATTGCAAACTACAAAACCCAAAAGGGACAATGTATGCTAGGAGATAAGGTGTAGCAAGGTTAAAGTATAAAGGAAAAGGGATGGAGTTAAACAGGTTTTCTGCTGTAGAGAAGCTGCATGACTACTCACATTTTAGAAGGGAGGGTGTGTAAGTGATCAGGTGGATTAGGAAAGCAATAAAAAAATAGTAATGATGAAATGTCCAGGTAAACCTTCAATGTACGAGATAGGTAAGAATATAGGGGCCCAGAGAGCTCAGAGGTGAGTTAGGAGTAGGAGATGTCTGATGGTGCAGAGCAGCAGAATAGAAATGACGGTACAATAGGAGAGATGACATGTTGTTGGGTAGTTATCAGGAGTGATTGGGGAAGATAGAGGCAGGCATAGTGTATGAGGAGGATGAGACATGCAGTGATGAGGGAGAAGAGATAATTTGGTGGCACAGTCACAGTGATCAATGAAAGTGTAGGTGGAGAGAAAAGTATTAATGGATAACACGTTAAACACATTCGTGCCGGTGACACGTTAAAAAAACTCGTGCCGGTGACACGTTGAAAGCACTCATGACGGTGACACGTTGAAAATACTCGTGCCGGTGACACGTTGAAAACTCTCGTGCCAGTCACACGTTGACAACACTCATACCGGTGAGACGTTGAAAACACCCATGCCGGTGAGACTTAGAAAACACTCGTGCCGGTGACACGTTAAAAACACTCGTGCCGGTGATACGTTAAAGGCACCCGGTACACTCTCTGGAGTGGTTGGTGTTAGGAACGGTAGCCAGCCATAGAATCAATGCTAAAACGGACTGGAGTCTTGTGCAGCTCCCCGGCTTGCCACTCTCCAGTCAAACCGTCTAACCCATGCCAGCATGGAAAATGGACACTAACTGATGATGATGATGATGATGATGAGGATGATGAAAAGGTAGATAGATAACAAGTGAAGTGGGTAGTAAGAAAGGAGATATTAAGGAAGAACTGCAGTTAGGAAGGTGACCTGATGATTGTAGTGCTGGTAGGTATTTTGAGTAGGAAGGAAATTGGATGAAGGGCCCAGCTGTATGTACGCACATGCATATGTACACACACACACATACACCAACACACACGAGCATACATACATACACATATATACACACATACATACACATACATATATATATATACATACATATGCATACACACACACACGCACGCACACACAAATAGCTCTACCAGAACTCAGTTTTGCTGAGGTCATCGAGTCTTCTTAAAAACCAGACATTTCCAGTTATCCTAGCTCTTTGCCATCGCTTTTGTAAAGTTTAAGGTCCTGAGATCAATTTTCACCATCTCATCCCTTGTCTTCCTGTGTCTTGTCCCACAAGTTCCATCCATATTTGGTGATCAATACTTCTTTATACAGTTGTCCTCATCCATACACATTACATGTTCATACCAGCACAGTTTACTTTTTTGCACATTATATGTTTTCTTTTATGCTCAGTTTTTCTCTCACATACAACCAGTGGAGTATGCTCATTTCATTTCCCGTCAATCTTTTTAAGTATTATGCATTCAAGGCTCATTCTCGCTACCATTAAGCATTGCAGTTCTAATGCAAGCATCATACAATCTGCCCTTCACTCTAAAGCAATGGTTCTCAATAGAGGTCCATATGATCCAATGGGTGGGGTCGGGGGTCCATTTAAGATTTTTGGGGGTCCACGCTAGCAAAATAGGGAATTGGGGATCCACAATAGTATTTTAAGAGTCCATGAAAAGTTTTGATTTAAATGTATCTATTGCAGGAAACAGCTAGGTTTCTTTCTTTAACATTGTAGATAGATCAACTTATAAAAGTGAATGAGTGAATAACAAAATTGGAATTTTGAAAGAAGTATCTATAACATTTGTTTCTGAGAATTGAATGGCTATGGTGAGGGTCCACCAGAATAAAATAGTAAATAAAGGGGTCCATAGGTAAAAAGTGGTTGAGAACCACTGCTCTAAAGGAAGAGATCATTGTTGTTAGCAGTGGTAGTAGCTCTCTGAACTTTCTCCCTCCTGATCTTACTCTGGCTTTTATACTTTCAGAGTAACTACCTCCCTTGTTTATTACTTCTCCTAGGTTACAAAAACTATTAACTACTTTAAAAAATGTGGTAAAAGGTAAAGTTTTGATGGAGTGACATCATGGAGCAGGACACAGAATGATGCAGAGTTAACGGGAAAATACATTCATTTGAGTATACAAAGGAAAACTATATAGTATTAATTTATTTAATGAAAAATATGTGCAGATAAATTGTTGATAAAGTATATCAAAATTGTATATAGTTTGTGTAAGATAGACAATTAAGGAAAAAATATGTTAAAATCATCTAATTCTCTAGTACTAAAATAAAATTTTAAAAAAATGGGTACCCTAGATTTTAATATTTTTCCATTAAAGAAGGCGGCGAGCTGGCAGAATCATTAGCGTGCCGGGCAACATGCTTGGCTGTATTTCATCCATCTTTATGTTTTGAGTTCAAATTCTGTTGAGGTCAATTTTTCCTTTCATCCTTTAAGTTTATAAAAGTTCAGTTCTTAAGTTCACCCCTTCAAATTCCTAGACAAAATAATCAACTTATCAGTTTGTTACAAATAGCAATGTAGATCTGACCAAAATATTTTATGTCTATACAGTACCGCTTGATCTAAGATTGACCAAACAATGTAAGCACACGTGTACTTCTCTTTTGTAAATCCTAAAAATTATCTTTTAGGATTAGTCAAAGAATGTATGTATTGAAAGATTCAAGCCTTCAAAACAATGTAAATCATGTCTCAAATTGTTGCTCCGGTATACTTTAACACTTTATACTTATGACATCACTTGGCAATTTTCATAAAGTAGCATTTATCAATATTGACACAGTTACAGATAGTTAAATGGAGTAAATTAATTGTGCTACAAAACTATGCATGTGTGTACATAATAGTTTTCGATGAATCTGGTTGTTGTCAATTGTATCTCTTTCTCCCTACTACATACACACTTATCTAAGTTCATCATCTCTATAAACATTTGGTAGTTACAATGAAGTAAACCTTGATATGATGTATCTATATGGAAACATATGATGCTTTAATCGATTACAAATTTGGAAGATCTTAATTAAATAAAAACAAACTAAACTGCTCTAATTAAAACGAGAAATTTCATTGCACAATCTAAAGGCAAATATCAGAGCAAGCTAATACATTCCCACCACGTTCGTTACACAAGTGACTTTTAGAATAAACATGGATTAATACATTTACTTCCCCAGTCATTTCTATCTGAAAAAAAAACTGACTAGATCAGAAAAGAAGTTCTATTTTCAGCCATGTACATCATGGACACCGCTACCTCCATCAACATTGCAACAATTGATTCCAAATTCTGATTGAAGATATTGTGTGATTGAACCAGGATTAAAATTCTTAACTCTGCAGCTATGCTTGATCAAGCTACTGACAATTTAACTGACACCCTAATGCATCAGTCACTGATGAATATGCTCTACTTCCTCAGTATTTGATGGGCAGCATTGAAAGCTCAATTATTAGAATCCATATTCCTTGAGATGTTGACATCACTATCCACTTACTCTTTATAATTATTCATAGGAAAATTAGTATTGGCCCTACCCCGTCACCGAAAACTGTAGCTTTGGATTTGTACTTGCAACTCTTGTGGCAATAAAGTATCTTAATTTCTCTTCTATACCTCGTGGGTTAAAAGGCAATTATTTTTTTTTTCTGTTTTAAATATGATGTAAACACTGCAATTGAGAGATATACATTGCCTCCTCATATTTACTATCACTGTAGAAGAAAAGGAGGAGAAAAAAGGAGAAAAGCTAGGAGGTAGATTATAGGGTTGGAGGGTACAATATGCGAAAGTAAAATGATTAGAGAAGGAACTATCTGCCTGTGGCAAGTAGACATCAATAAATGAACATAATGTTCTGAAGGTACCCTCGCAATTGGCAGGTTTCTGAAAGGGGCACTAAAAAAAAAAAGTAATGATGAGAGAGATTTATACTCTGAATATAATTCTAGACATTATTATTCCAACATTATCAACTGAAGGAAAATGATTAGGTTGCAGCCGGAATAAAGTTTTCATTCTTCGTTTTCTTCGTTTATGTTTTTTTATATATCTGATTTTTAGATTTTACAGTTCGTTCTTTCTTCAATACAGACCCTAATCATACTTGAATAGTAGATTTCAGTTCAATAATTGATTATTATTATTATCATCATCATTATTATTATTATTATTATTATTATTATTATTATTACTTACTGCATTTGTTTGTATTTGTATATTTTTTCTCGTTTTTGTTTATCTTTATTTTGTTAAGATAACGGTGATGATAAACCAAAATCTGTTCCACTCTGACAGAAAGTCACTAAGAAGGAATCTACTATAAGACATTTCGCTAGAATGCTTTTTATTGTTACCCTTTTTTTTATGAGCAATCTTTTTTTCTACTTTCATAATCCTGGCATATTTCCTCTTTTGATTAGTCATTCAATAGAAAAGACATCTATCCTCTCTCTCTCTCTCTCTCATTCACTCTCTCTCACTCTCTCCCTCCGTCTAGCTTGTTATATCGTATACTCTTTTCTTTCCCACTTGCTCCTTTCTTTGTCGCTCCTTTCGTTTCCCCTCTTTTTCCCCTTTCTGTCAAAGTACTTTTGTTATATCAATGCTTCCAACGTCTGTTCATTCTATCTCCTATCGTAACCAATATAATTAGACTTTTCAACCATCAATAACAGCAGTTGTTTGCATGAAATTCTGATTATCATCTCTGACCTATGATTTAGAAATCTCTCTATCTCTATCTCTCGCTTACTCTATCTACCAATCTGTCTATCTGTCTATCTATTAAACACTCACTCGATATTTCAATATATTTATCTCTCTCCTCCCTCACCCGTCAACCAGTAACTATAGGGAATTAATATCAAAACTATCATATTAATCCTAGAACTACGAGGAGATATTACCAACAAAACGATTAATAAAATGCTTATTAATTAAGATTTAACTAATTAGATGTTATTAAATAGTCACATGTAGAATTATTCTTGAGAATTTAAGTATAATTGTTTACTGAGTATTGTTCTACATAATATGACCAGTTGAAAGCCAATTGCTAAGCTATTTCTAAACTGAATTAGACATATCGGTGACAGGGAGGTATTACCACAGCTGAAGGTTTAATTGATTCCTTGTTAGAATTGGTTTAGATTTGCCGACAGGACTCACTCCAATTCAATACATTCATTTACTAACTTGATTATAGAATAGAGAATATCTCAAGAGGTGAGTCATTCTATATTCTTTACAAATCTTTAAACTCTGTAAAGATTCGTTGAAAAAGCTCTCAGATGTCAACAGTGCAAGCTCTATGCAGAAATATACCCCAGAAATAATGACCAGCATA
>JAOPUL010001697.1:51140147-51153625 GCA_027564515.1 Octopus rubescens
TATAAAGCTGTAAACTAACAAGAAATTTAAATCTATCATAAATTATGATTAAAAGGCTCTCAAAGAGAGCTGGTATTACTAGAAATAAGAGTCAAATCACTCCAGCCCGTTAAGGTACAATAACAATTCTAATTATAGATTGGCAAGGGGTAGACAATACCTACTGGACGAGCTGACTGAGCATGCATTGGACCCTGGGTTTCTGGAATACACCCTTTACCAACAATGGGGAAGGGGAGGGCTGCACAAGGTTCCAGTCTGATTTGGCTTGGTTTCTATGGCTGGATCACCTTCCTAATGCCAACACATATTACAGTGTGTGCAGGGTGCTCTTAGCATGCCACTGGCACTGAACTCTCGATGCTAGTGCTTTTTACGTGGCACCACACAGGCTATTGGTAGTCAGACAGACATATGGACTAGGGATGGACGAGACATATAGACCAGGGACAGACTTAAGGACTGGGGTACACATAGACCAGAGACAAACAACATATGTAGACCGGGGGGGGCGATACATAGAGACCGAGGGCGCAAGCGGACATGGAACTGTTAGTCAGCCGGACATATAGGCCAGGGACATATGAGACATATAGATATGGGGCAAGTGGGCATATAGACAGGGGACAGACAGATACAGAGTACATAAATAGATATACATAGTCCAGAGCGCCTGGACCCTCTTCGTAGAGCGGTGGGGGAAATTCCCTTACAGCAATCCTCACACTTCCCACACAGCAGAGACAATTGAGAATCGTATTTTGCATCCCCTTGGCACTTTGTATTGCCACAAAAGGCTTTGTCTCTCAACCCGGCCACTTTTAACCAAAGACTCTCGATGTGGCTGCCTCTTAGCAACTGGACTCTCAATGCGGCCACCTCTTAGCAACTGGTTCTTGATGTGGCTGACTCTTAGCAACTGGACTCTCAATGTAGCTGGCTCTTAGCAACTGCACTCTCGATGCAGTCAACTCTTAGCAACTGAACTCTTGATGCGGCAGCCTCTTAGCAACTGGATTCTCGGTGTGGCCGCTTCTTAGCAACTGGACTCTTGATGCGGTCGCCTCTTAGCAACTGGATTCTCGGTGCGGCCGCTTCTTAGTAACTGGACTCTCGATGTGGCCACTTCTTACCGACTGGGCCCTCAATGTGGCCACTTCTTACCAACTGGACATATATATATATACACATACATACATATATTTGTGTGTGTGCATGTGTGTGTGTGTGAGTGTGTGTGTGTGTGCGTGTGTGTGTGTGTGAGTGTGTGTGTGTGTGTGTGTGTGTGTCCTTGTATCTGTGTTTGGCCCCTACCATCACTTGACAACTGGTGTTAGTGTGTAACAATAGCGGTTCACCAAAAGAGACTGATGGAATAAGTACCAGGCTTTAAAAAAATATAAGTACAGGTGTCGATTCCTTGAACAACAAATTCTTCAAGATGGTGCCCCAGCATGGCCACAGTCCAATGCTTGTGACGGCAGTGGTAGTAGTAGTTGTTGCTGTTGTTACTGCTGTTGTTGTTGTTCCTGTCATCAAAGAACTACCACTTCATGATCATTATCATCATTGCCTAACCACATCTGCCTTCATATCATCCTCATCATCATCATATTCATCATCATATTCATCCTCATCACCATCACCATCACCATCACCACCGTCATTATTTGGAATCATTACAGTGCTGCATAAAGTGTTTTGTAGTATTTAGTGACAGTACTTCAGATGCTGGGGTTAAATCTTGCCAAGGTCCATATAGCCTTTCGTCATTCATAATAAAATAAAGGTATAGAGGCTGATGTAATCGACTTTTCTCTCCCCTCAAATTTCTGGCTTTGTGCTTATTGCTAATTATTTTTATGGATTGGCAGTATTGTTAGAGCATCAGAAAAAGTACTTTGTGGTATTTGTTCTGTCTCTTTATATTCTGAGTTCAACTCCCGCCAATAACCACTTTGCTTTTCATCCTTTTGGGGGTCAATAAAATAAAATACCAGCCAAGTACTAGAGTTGTTGGCATTGCCCAATACCTCTCCATAAAACTGATGGCTTTGTGTCTTAATCAGAAAATATTTTTCTTATTATTATTATTATTCTGATTTATTATTATTATTATTTTCATCAGTCTTTAAGTTTTGAGTTCAAACTCCACCGAGGTCGACGTTGTCTTTTATCTTTTCAGGGTCGATAAAATAAGTATGAGTTGAGCACTGGGGTCGATGTAATCGACTTACCCCCACCCCCAAACTTGCTGGCCTCTGCTAAAATTTGAAAACATTATTATTTTTATTATTATTATTATTATTATTATTATTATTATTATTATTATTAAGGCGGCGAGCTGGCAGAATCATTAGCACGCCGGGAAAACTGCTAAGCGGCATTCCTTCCGATTTTACGTTCTGAGTTCAAATGCGGCCGGTTTCGAATTTGCCTTTCATCCTCTCGGTGTCGATAAAATAGGTAACATTTGTGTACTGGGGGTCGATTGAGTCAACTATCCTCATCCCCGAAAATGTCAGGCCTTTGTGCCCTGTATAGAAAGGATTATCATTATTGCAACAAAAATGTTATTCCCTCGGCAGTTTTCCTACGATTATCTATTGCATTACAAGGTGCAATATCGATATTTTGACGTATCTGCATCATAGGCTTTAGATGTTTTAAAGTCATGTTACTACATCAGTATTGTTTCGCTACATTGATTCGCTTGTTATTTCTAGGCCAAGTTTACTTGTTCTTTTGTGTAGAGAATGTAGAACATTTTCAGTACAATCTCTTTAATTTACCAAAATTCTAAGTTATAATATTGAGAATGTAGTTTGTAACTGGTAAGAGTGATTTGTTTATATCCATTATCTTCTTGCATTGAATTCAGTTTCAAATATTGTTCCAATCTTTCTATAACACTTTTTCAAATTTTTCCTTGTGTTGGATTTAATTATTACTTTTGCTTGTAAAGCACCGATCTGGTAGAATCGTTAGCACGCCGGACAAAATGATTCACGACGGGTCTTTTAGCTTTATGTTCTGAGTTCAAATTCCATCGAGATCAACGTTGCCTTTAATCCTTTCGGGTTCAGTTACATAAGTACCAGTTGGATACTGGACTAGATGTAATCGACTAGACCCCTCTCCCAAAATATGAAACTTGTTCTTATATTAGTAAGGATCATTACTTTTGTCTACTCCTAACTGTGTAGAAGAATTTGGTGTAATTCTCTGCTTTTGGTGTCTGTATCTAATTCAATGCGGCAAGTTGTGTGCCCCTTTTGTAGTGAACTTCTCACAATTTTCTAATGCTGTACTCATTTTTTATGTCTTGTTGGATTTTATAAACAACTTTTTGTAGGTTCTCTATGTGGGTCGTGTCCATCATAAATATGATTTAAGTCATGCTTTATAATATATCAGTAGAAACTACAACCACTTGTTGCAATAAAGAAGATTGTCTTGTAAAGGGAAGAGATAAATGAAGAATTCTCTTCCTAGTGATGTAAATTTGCTTTAATTATCTTCCCTTTGCTTCTAGGAATTCGGTTTATTTTCTATTCTGACATTGCATATCTGGTATTTGTCACAGGTATTGGCGCTGATTTATTTGTGTAGAGTGCTGTGGTATACTACTAAATGACTTTTAGTATTCAATCCAGGCGTTGCTAACGTTTATGTTGCTTACTTAGTTCTCTTCTACAAGAACTCAGTTCATCATCAGCAGTTCTTTACAAAATTGCATATTTTACCCCGCTATCTTTTCTGTTTCTTTGCTAATATATTATTATTCTCGAGGTGAATAATTGTTTTGACAAGTAAGGATTTACTTCTTGGGAGGAAAGTTATGACTCCGGGAAATGCCGGATATATTTGTTTTGGGAGTCAATGTGGATTTCCCCTTTAGCTTTCATTCAGAGTTCCACTTTGGTTTATTTACCAATTCAGTGATTGCTATATAATTACGTATTACCCAGATGCTTCAGGTAAAAGTTGAGAGCCTTGCTAATTCTGGTGCCTTTCATTTGCTTATAGATGTTAACGTAATGCTGATTTTTACATCGGTTACTGTGGGCCAGAGTTATGATGTTATTACATATTTTTTCTTCTTTCCCATCTGATTTATTGTGCTTTTTTTTACATTAAATGTATTTTTACATATGCCCTCTTATTATGTTTAAGTTTTCGTTATGTTCATAACTCTTCCAGTGTTGATTTTTGTCGTTAATGTCCCCGTAGAAACTTTTGGTATCTGCTTCAAACATATTATTTTTTTTCTATTATAAAGTGAGTAGCAGTAAAACACTGAGGTCTAAATAATCTATGATTCTTTCATATAAATTTTCTAGTCTTGTACTTACGTGAGTAATATTATATTATTATATATTTCCCATGAAATAAGCACACTCACTGCACCATTATTAGCGTAGTATTTAAAATCATATAACATATACAGTTATATATAAATTTAAAATCATATAATATATATATACATTTATATATAATTTTAAAATCATATAACATATACAGTTATATATAAATTTAAAATCATATAATATATATACATTTATATATAATTTTAAAATCATATAACATACATTTATATATAAATTTAAAATCATATAACATATTTTTCATTGCTAAAGAAAATAAAAATAAAACAAAAGAAAAAAAGTAACATCAAGAACAATGCATGTGTAACTGTTCTAATTTGATAACACCTTCTTTTAATGTTTTAACATCACAAAGCAACATTATACCTAACATAAATCAGATATTACTAAAATATTACTATATTTTATCTCATATTAGAATCACTGGTGGGATTATTATGGTAATGTATATAGCAAAATAATAGAATTTTCCGGAAAATATAGCTTCAGAAAACTATGTTCTGCTGAATCTAATTCTATATTTTGACATTAAAGCAATTATTTGGTATGTAAGTTCTGGAAATATTTCGGAAAAGTTCCAAAACTCAAAGACATCCACTGTTCATTGCAGATGAAATTATCGTTTTAAGTAATGGCAATAATATACACATTTTCATATATTTATGTTTTAGAGATGAGGATATAACTGATACACATAGATACCTCTATACATACAAACATACATGATGCGTGTGTATGTGTGTATGTGTGTGTGTGTATGTGTGTATGTGTGTATGTGTATATGTGTGTATGTGTGTGTGAGAATGTGTGTGTGTGTGTGTGTGTATGTGTATATGTGTGTATGTGTGTGTGAGAATGTGTGTGTGTGTGTGGGGGGGGGTGTGTGTGTGTGTCTGTGTGTGAGTGTACGCGCCTATACACTTGCACATAAAAAATAAAAACATGAACGGGAACGGATACAGAGATACAGGCATGCACATATGTGTAAATGTATATATATATATATTAATATATATACACACAGAGATTCGGTTGAGAAAATGCCTGTCTTCTTACGACTATACAGAGTTTTAAATCAATTAACGGAAGTATGGTATAGGCTAGTAGGTCATACTTTTATGTGAGCGATGGTTAAGCACATATTCAGCAGCCGATTATTCAGAGAATTATCTGAAACTTAATAGTTTGAACGCAAAACGCCCAGCGCCAAGTATCAAGAATCTTACGGAATTTCAGAGAGAGCTTTTGGAAATTTGGCATCATTTCTAGTGAAACCTGATGATCCATACCATGTCATTTTAGGCTCCAGGAATATACTGAAGTTAGAGAAGTTTAACCTCCTGTAGTTAACTTATTTAGCGGGAAATTCGGATGTCTAGTGCCTACAACTAATCTCTAGCTGGGGTTTAGTATATATGAGTATTCCCAACCTTTAATTACTTAGAAGTAAAAGGCAAATATGTATTTTGAAATCTCAACCAATCAGCTGTCCCAATTAAAGAAATAGGAAATGGTGCGGACGAAAAAGGCCAAAGTTAATGGTTTAGTAGATGCAAATGGGACGAAATAAGGTTATATTATAACTGATAGTCAGAAATATTTCAGACAAAATAGAAAACATCCACAAAATGTCGGCTGTAGAATCCCTTTTAGTCAATAACCTAGACTTGACCGATACTACTGTTGGACGAGTTTAACGCAGTTTCTGATCATGCTAACAATACAGCACAAACGAGTTTTTGTTTTCTTTTTCTATATTACTTAGTCAAAATGAGAAAGGGCTGCATCTATGGCTCTAATTTTTCGGTGTCTTCAAGAATTGGGCCCTAAAAAAAGAAATGCAATTATCACCCTGCCGGAAGAAGAACATGATCACATGCTTGTAACAGAAGGGATTCTAGTGAAGGCACTTGGTTGACAGACGAAGTCAATCAGCTATGTATTCAGAACACAAAGAAATGGAATAAATACCGGTAGATATCACGCCAAACGCACTAACCACTGTGACATTTCGGTGCTTAAGTAACATGTATTGTTTGAAGTAGTGTGCATATAACCAGTAACACATCGCTAGTGAAATATTCACATGGAGAGGACCAAGTAGAGATTAAATAATTCAGTTACTAGTGAAATAGCAGGTGGATTATTGCTGAGTAATTACCAATGATATTTTATAATTGTCTTATTTATTCTTTGGAATTGTTTCTAAAAAAAAAATGGTTGTAAACTAATAAAAAGAGAAATATATTTCCGACTCCCGTGTGACAGAGTGTAATTCACTTGCGTGTCGATGTTTACAGTAATCCATCAACTATTGATCAAGTATTGTTGAAGTATCAGGGAACTGACTAGTAGTACCTGTAACTTTCCTATATTTCACATGTCCATGCCTGGAGTAAGTTAAATAGCTACAATCAAATATTGAACCCGAAATATTTATTTACACAGATTGCACCTCTGATTAAGCGTCGTAGCTATGACGCTCACTAAACTAATAACAACGAATTATAATTTAGTTAGTTGCATTTGTAAAGTAAATAATAATCTCATAGAAAGAATATGAAAGGGAAGCAGGTGGTTTCCAAACTTGCTTATCACATTTCTGCCATTCTTTGGCATCAAGAATTCCCAATCATTGTATTTTGTATGGAAAAAGTTTTCATCCCATGACTCCAATATTCTGTGTTGGATTATTTCCAAGTAAACGTCTATAGTGATATACAATATTGCTCTTTTCATTTATTTTTAGATCAATGTTTTTTTAAGGAAATTTTGTATTTTTATTTGACTCCACTTGGTATATCACATACATCAGCTTTTCCAAGAATCCAACACATCAAGTGATAATTTTTATTTTAGCCATTGAATGAGTTGGATGTGCAACCTAGCACAACTATTAACATGATGTGCTGGCCATTACTTCTACATTGCTAACAATGCATCATATATCTTCTGTCATATGAGAGGAAACACGAAAGTACTTGTTCTTAGACGTGTGGTATTGCTATCCACTTTGCTAGATGTTTCTTTGAAATATTCGGTGATAAGTAAAAGTAAAATTTAAATATATATGTCATTAATATGAATTATATTTTGATATAGGGTGTTATTAATTCAGAATTTCAATTTAGTAAGAATCTGTGAAACATACCTATTTTCATTTTTCACACCAGGTAGTAAAGTTGCTATTTTTGTTGTAATTATTGTAATGTGATTAGCAGATTATCCAGCCAAGGGTTTTGCTGTGTTGTAGAACAGAACACTTAATTCTACATTACGCCAGTTCACCTAAATTTTGGGATCCAGTACATGACCATTTGGAATCACCACTAGACTGGTGTTCTGTACAGGAGGAGATTTATTTCAAAGCTACTCAACGTAATGAAACCCCGGAGTTAAACACGACCCCTTAAAAGACTGGTGACTGAAGAGACGAAATATTTGAACAAGATAATTTTCTCCATAAAAGACTGTGATAGCTGAAGAGACAAAGGGATTTGTACTCATTGTAAAACTGACAACCGAAGGGATGGAGATATGTGTACAACATAACGTCATCCTTAAAAGGCTTTGAAAACTGAAGATACGAAAGGATTTGATCCTCGTAGGTTATTCCTTAAAACACTGTGATGACTGAAGAGACGAACAGAGAAGGCTGAATAGACAGAAATTTCTACAAGATAACTGATTCAAAAATATGTTTCCTCTTTTGGTGTTTGTGTGAAGTTAGAAATATGAAAAACCGCTATTCAATTATTAAATACTCTTGCCAACCGAATAAAAGAAGGGTTTTGAGAGAGGGCGGTATACTATTCTGTTTGTTTATATTTCAGAATTGAACTCATAACTATAAGCTAACATCTGCTGCATATATCCATGATCCAAACTTATGTAGCTCTGTAGCTTCTCTTTTAGCATCTATTTGCTACGAGACCGAGTGGTCAAGAGAGTGTTAAACCATTCGATTACGGAAACTGTTCTGAATACGAACTACTCATGCTCTTAAGTTGGTAATCTGAAAATGTACTGCCTCACCCATTCATGAAGTATATTAAGACGTAGACGTGGGATGAATTGCAGTAGACCAATTAAAAAGTGATTACCGAGTTGATGAGATTGAAGAATTTACAGTTTCTGGAAGGAATATGTTCAGGTAGATGAATAGCAGGAGTATTTTGTCATCTGATTGATATGTTGGTCAAAGTTACGGATCATCGTTCACTATTCTTTTGTCTCCACTCTGTAAAATTTGGATATTAAAAATTTGCCATCCAGATTTTATTCAATTGCCTTTATCTCAGACCAGAAATGCTAAGTCATGTTTCTTTCTTAAAATATAATCAAAATGCGAGATGTCACAATATCTTCTATTCTTCTTAATGTGTCAAGCAATACTATGAAACTGAAATGTTGTCGTTTTCAATCTGCCAATCTATGACCCCCTTCTACCTACCACACCACTAACTTGCATGATATCATAATCATCGAAGAGACGCGATTGTACATCTGAATTTGGTGAATATAGAATTAACAGAATTCTATAACAGAATACAATGGACACCACAATATGGGTTAACAAATATATAAAAGGGTCACGATATGTGCATATTTAACTAATGTTTACTGTTACTGGTTTCGGCCACCAGCCGTGGCCACATCGCCATATACAACATATTCCTAAAACTATGAAATAAATCTTAAAAAGAGTTAATGAAATGTAATCGAAACATTTAATACATTTTAAAATAGTAAACGTAAATACTTTTTGTTATTTTCCTTTTGAGAGTAGTCTTTGTTTTTAACGAATATCGATTCTAGTTTGAATTCGGAATTTTGTTTGAAAGCTCATCAAAATTTTATATATTTAGAATTTCAAACATAAAATCTTTCAATAAAATTATTGAAAACAAATTCATTCAAAATGTTGGTCCTTGATTAAAAATACTAAGACAATGACAATTCATGATTACGCACATAAATATATTGATGTTTCTTGATTAACCACTTCGATATTGATATTCCGTGATTAGATGCCTATGAGCACTTGTAATCTACAGCTAATGATATAGTGGATATGTCTTATGATTACACACATTTACAGAAACATTCCTTGATTGCACATATATGCAATGATATTCTGATTACGTAAGAGTGAACAATATTATATTGATAACATCAATCTTACCAGACTCGCAGGACCTTAGATGTAGGCGCAACCATAACTTTTTCTGAAGCAGACAAAAAAATTCACGATCCACTGCCCGTAAAATTCTATAATTTTAAACAGACTCATGCACTAACACACACGTGCCTGTACACACATACACACGCACGCACACCCATACAATAATACTACATTCTTTAACTTGTTAAGCATATTAAATTCTTGTGAGAGTGGATGCTATAGCAACATATTTTTAGCGATTGTGCTTCTTTCGATTACATTGGGGTTCTTCCTTTTAAGTTTCATAATATACATATATATATATATATGTGTGTGTGTGTGTGTGTGTGTAGTGTCGGGGTGGGGTGTTAGTGTGTCTTTGTGTGTGTGTGTCTATGTGTGTGTGTGTCTTTGTGTGTGTGTGTGTATTTGTGTCTGTATTTGTTCCACTCCACCACCGTTTGACAATAGATCTTGGTTGGTTTACGTCCCCGTAACCTAGCATTTCGGCAAAAGAGTCCGATTTAATGCGTACCAGGCTTAAAAAAATGATTCGTGGGGCCGATTTATTTGACTAAAAATTATTAAAAGGCGCCTCCCCAGCATGCCGCCCGCAGACTCCTGACTGAAGCGAATAAAAGATAAACGATAAAAGATGTATATTTCGCTTTTGTATTTGGTTTATAAGATTTTTGTTTGTTGAAACAAATCTTTTTGCGTCTTGGGATTGTAATTAGGCCGATAATAATAAACATATCCACCGGATCAACATCACTTCTTTATTGTTAATCAATTGGTTAAATGTCTAACCAACTAAGTAATCGATTGATGAGGACGAATTGATGAGGACGTATAGCGACGAAAGGACTTTGATAAACACACAACCGATCGGTTGTTTAATCATGGCATTAAACAAACAATCGATTAGTTGGCTGGTTAGATATTTAACCGATTGACTGACCATAAAGAAGTGATATTGTACAAGTGTGTGTGTGTTTATTATTACTCGTATAATGACCCTCCCAAGACACAAAACTATATGTACACAATGGGATAGTATATTTTATTTCCCGGCATAGCAGAAATAAAGATATTTTAAATGTTTTACAATATCCAGTAATGCATATTTGCTAAAATAAATTGATTTAGTTTATAATGTAAAACACTTTCAGAAGGAAGGTTCTACAACGTAGACTTCAGATAAAACAATGTAATTTAAACGAAATTGCCGTCAGAGATTTTCTATATTATTATTACTTGTAATTATTCTTTGTCTTTGTTTATTTCTAAACCACCAGTTGACTTAACAGTACTCAATTATCATTATCTTTTTCCTATTCAATAAAGCAAGCAGCTTTTTAATTGATGTAAATTAGCTTTCTCGTTAACATTATTCATCAAAATTAAACATTCAATGAAATTGAGAACAGACAAAAGACTTGGCACATAAAATACTTTTAAAAGGAAGAAATGAGCAATATAAGAACAATTTAAAAATTATTCTTTCTTGTATCACGGGGTCTTATTAGCTGTAATTCTACACTAAAATGTAAAATCCACAAAATGCAGATATTTACATAATTTTGCATCTTTAGAAATCAAGAAGTATAATTTTGAGTCTCTATAGACATAGAATACAGTCTGACTAAGTAGTTAAAAATATTTTTATGCATATATTTACACAGAATCTATATTTATTATTTCTCGCATCCCCGACGTTTAATATTTTATTGTTGTCCTGGCAGAGATCATGGAGAGCCGTATCGGTATGAAAAAATACACCTTATATATATTTCTTTCTCAGCCTTTGTTTGTAGTGAAGGTCAGACAATGGGAACGTCTTTAGAAAATTAATTTATGCATCAGAAATGTCTTCAGTAAACATTGTTCAGGATCATCTCCTACCATAATGTTCAAAGACAGCCTTCACAATGGAATTCTTAACAGAATTGAAATTACTAGTAAATAAAGGGGCTTCTGAGAGGTATCATTGAACACCCTACTAAACATGGGATCCAAATCTACATCAAAACAAATACTAACGTCTTATAACGTTATGATTTCCATGTATAGTGCGCTTCAAAATAGCAACAGGGTTGTCAAGTTCTGAGCCTTTTTTAAAAAATAGTTCCATCATGTGGCTACATAGACAAGATCGATTTCTATCCGCATTGTCTTAACTTTACAAAAACTTAAACCAGATAATATTGTAGTTGTTATCGCCCTCACTTGATGTTTTTTTATTGAAACATTTAAATGTCTAGATTTAAAACATATGCAAACGCTACATTGTTTGGCTGTGTTTAAATCTAATGCTGTATTTAAAAGGCTACACATTATTAAGGTGATGATAGTGGCTATATGTAAATGCAATTTCTTGAATATTAATATTAATCCTTTTCTATAATGTACGTGAGATGAGTGGTCATTCATGTTGTATGAGATTGCTAAGATATCATGTCCCTCAATATCCATTCAAAGAATATCGAACAAAAACACAGTCGAGGCTATGAGGGGATGGTACAAGTTCTAAGGTTGCCAGTGATGAACATTCTTACGTGACTGAATTTTTCAGTTCCATTATAGTTTCCATAGAAACAGGGGGAAAATCTCGTGTTTGACCCAATTGGAATCCTAGCATGCATTATGACTCTGGTGTTTTTATTGTTAATTAAGATAAATCATCTTCTGAGGTTCAAGATTTTCAGTATGTAAGGAAAGATATAAAAAGTGTAAAATAGCAAACATTTAACCAGTTGAGTGAATTTCTGGAGGTTTTGTTTTCGATGTGGTATTACTTAATATCGGAGACGCTGCAGTTTCATGGACTTCGTTTGAAAGTACAACTGTGTCGAGGATGTGTTTGCTAAATACTCCGAAATCATATTAGGAATGGTTGCTTAATTTACATTTATGTTTGGACAAAAAATTCGCATAGCGATTTTTCAGATTGCTACAGGGCAATTCAGTATATGGAGGGGGTGATGCACACGGTCTTCAATTTATATCCAGAATGCTCGTTACATCACGTTTGTATTTATGTAAGGTTTAACATTCTCGGTTGTCACTAGGTTGGAATATTTAGTTTTTATACATTCTTTGTTTGTTACCAAGTATTAGGACATTAGACTGTCTTCATGTAGATATTGAAGGTTATTGGGGGAAAATTGGTGTGATTTCTAAATTTTTTCTCTTCTATTGCGTTATAAGATCAGATTCAGGATTTTTAATTCATCAATATTTTGAGTGAGGCGTTTTTGTGTTCTGCCTCAACAAATTAGTGGTATATAAAAAATATATAAACCTTTCCTTTATTTTAAATACAGTTATACGGACTAACCACTAATAATTTCAAACGCCGGTACTACGAGCGTCTATTGTCCACTCATTCAAATCAAGGGAGGTAATACCTTCAAATCCTTGTCTTCTTCCGTCTGTAAACTAAAGGGTCACGTAACAAAACATACTCGAAAATTGTAGATCAACATGCTTCACAGAACCACCATATATATTTCAGCGCAACACGAAACTAAATACCATTGTTAACCTGAACACTTCCTGGTATTAAAACGGCCAACAATATAACTTAAAAGAAGATCAAAGGTATCAAGCTGACGTCATTGAAAGCATCACCCATGGATAGGTTCCATATGCCCCGAAATCCACGGCTATATTCATCACTATATTCAAAGAATACTAAGTTGAGGAGCACACTCGTACGATTGTACTTTGCAATCAAACATCTGCGTTGTAGTTGAACATATAGTTGAATAAGTGCACAAGCCCTGTATAGCTACGAGGTGAATCATTCAATTGATTGTTAATGTGTATGCGTGAATACATACATACATATATATATAGTTGAAATTTACATAAAAACAATAAACAAGAGAACGAAGACAGGTGTAACAAGTAGATATATTAGT
>JAOPUL010001697.1:51358294-51371759 GCA_027564515.1 Octopus rubescens
TACAGGCTCCATCCGTGAGCCCTCTATTCACTGACTTTTTTATATATATATATATATATATATAGAGAGAGAGAGAGAGAGAGAGAGAGACGCACTCATAACTCGATAACATTGTCTATCTATATTATATGTTTAACTGTGAAGCTCTCTATCAACCTTCCTAACTTTTCTTGCATGTTTATGCGTGTGTGAAGGCACCTAGCTTCGTGTTTAAGCTGTTGTGGTATTGTGCAAGGTGCTTTATTTCACGTTATTGCATTCCACCCAGGTAACATTGAGTAACAAAACGGTCACCATCTAACTCTCATATACTTAGAGCTTACCTGCACCATGGCATTTTGTTTGTTTGGTTGAGAGCATGTCTATATATGTTTGGAACTATTATATAGTCACTTACGAACAACGAAAGAATAAAATAGTGAAAATTTACAGAAAATAAAAAAAAACACGAAGACGAAGACAGGTGTAACAGGTAGGGGTTTTAGTTTGATGCTCAAGAAAAAAAGAGGAAAGTGTTTTACGTTTCTAGCCTGTCGCTCTTCAACAGAAAGAAAATAGGGAAAATAGGAGAAAGAAAAAACAGAGATAATGAAAAAGATTCAGTTATATTTAGCGTTCGATCATGGCGGTTTGGTAAAAATATGACGATTCCATTAGGGTAAGAGAGGTTGGTGCAAGAGAGATAATTAGGTGATCCCGTTGAGGGCGTTAGTGTGGAGAGGGTATATGAATAAGGAAAGTATGTAAGTGTGTGTGTCTATAACGTGTGGTCGTTCGTGTGTTAGTGACATTAAACAGTGTCGGTGTGTGGTGTGGGTGCTTGGAAGTGGTTAATGCTGGTGGGTGGGTGGGATAGGGGTGTGGGATGGGGGTTTTAAAAAGGTGGGTAGGAGTGAGGAGAGGAAGTAGATGTCAGATCAAGTGAGAAAGGTGCAAGTTAGAGGAAGAAAGAGGGGAAGAGAGAGAGAAAGAGGAAGAGAGAGAAGACAGAGGAAGAGAGAGAAGACAGTGGAAGAGAGATGGAGAGAAGGCGAGTTGAGAGGACTCAGTTGAAGAGAGGAAGGGGGTGAGCCCATGTGGTTCAAAGGAGCGAAAAGAGAAGATTAATCCTTGTTCACCACCAGGTCGGGTGTCAGGATGGCTCCCATGCAGAGACAATCTGAACACAGACAGATGTTGTTGCGAGCGACCGGTAGAGTGGAAATGGCGCGAGACCGGAGTGGGATTGCTGAGTCAGATGTCCGGAGGTGTTCCGTGAACCGGTGAGCCAAGCGGCGTCCCGTTTGGCCTATGGACAGGGAAAAGCAGAGAGAGCAGGAGAAGTAGTAAATGACATTACTGGAAGTGCAGGTAAAGGAGTTCGTGATGTGGTAGGGAGATGGTTGGTGTCTATGAGGAGGGAGGGGTGGCAGAGGTAGGGGCAAGTATAATATAGTTGCCCGGTAATACTCACTTGCTTGTGACAGCGGCTGTTACCATCACACACACACACGCTCATACACAGCTTATACTTGCTGTAAATGTCTAGATTTCACCATCACCTGGTGAAAGCACATCCTAAGATCACATCTCCAAAACTAATCCTTCGCTTAAGTGCTTGAAAATATTTCATTCCTAAGTACGCAGTAAGAATCTACGCGGCTCAAGTCAGACCTACAATGGAATACCCCTCTTCATCTCGCTGCTGCAGCTATATGCGCATTCATCCTGGAATATATCCTTGTAATCTAGCTGACCTCGCACCATCATCGCCCTCACAACCAGGACCGACACAACCATTTCTCGTCATTTTGTTGCGTCAAATACCGTTCTCGCACTAATCATTATACCCATTTCTTCCTCCCAAAAACACCAACCCTCTGAAATCACTCTGCTCAGTCTCTTCAATGGTTCTTTACTTGATATACTTTAAAAGGAACATTAATAGTATCTGGCCCACCGGTCTCGTAAGGCCGGAAGAGCTCTTATATATTGTCTTTCACTGAATGTTTTTATTTTTTACGAAGGCTAAGACTACACTCTTCATGCAGTAGAGTTGGCATATTTTATCAGGAGATGAATATTGATGGGATTTACTGATCCTCAACAGATTTTCAAAATATTTTCTAAAGATTTTCGATAAGACTTCAAGATATCTAGTTTGTCATAGATTTGTTTACCCATTACCCGGAAACCATTATACCCATCTAACCACTTTTACAATACTTGATATTTCGGCATTTTCAATGTTATACTTGTAAAATACATGTAAAACAAAGAAAATAGCTATTGTTAATTTAGCATTAGAATTGTGAATTAATATATAATCACTATTCATCTTCTTCTTCTTCTTCTTCTTCTTCTTCTTCTTCTTCTTCTTCTTCTCCTTCTTCCTTGCGTTTGTCCCGCATTATAACGCAGGGTCCGCCGATGTTATATTTTCTCTCCATTTTCTTCGGTCATATGCCTGATCGGGGTGTACACCGGCGATGTTCAAGTCCTGGTGGAGCGTGTCGAGCTATAATTACTATACATGGTATGACAAATCTACTATGGGAGAAATTAACTTCACCCCTTACTGAGTGAAACTATTTCAATGAATACTGGCAGAAGTGTTTGCAAGACTTTCCCATTCCTCTATTTAATTCTAGTAGCAAAAGATCGTCGGTACACACTGTTGCAGTTGGTACTCACTGTTGCAGCCACATGTTCATTAATCACCCACTAACCACCACTGTAACTTACGATTTTGTTTCTACAATAGGACGATTTTCTACTCTTCTTTTTCACATGGTATGTAGTAGTGTGATGGTGGTCTTCACTAAAGATGTTATACATACCATCGGCAGTTGATTCTTCAATCAGTGCCCGCACTATTCTATCGTTATTATCATCGTGACTGTCGTCACCGTCACAAACATACACATGTTTATGATAATCACTACTGTAGTCAACGGAAATTCCATCAGAGTCAGAGAAACCCCGCTGGCCACCTGTTATACAGTCGTCGCCCCTACACCGGATGTTCTGCATGCTCTCCGTATGTTCACCGTATGTTCTGGATGCTGAAACATCCGGACCACTCGCAGACATCAGGGTTGTCCAAATCCCTGACAGAGTCACAGCCTTGATTATGTCCAGCGACGACGGGGTTGCCGCTGTGCGGCCCTTCCTATGGGCAGCAGTTGTACGGTTGATGGGCCGCGACCCTGTCATCTCAATGATCTTATCTCTACACCGAGGCAGGCGTACACTTGCTCCGCTGCATTACTGCTTTGATAGACGGTCTCCCACATCTGGACCCCCCGCCGCCATGTCTGAGATGTTCTCAGCCAACTTGAGACCGCTGAAGAAAAAAGGATGGAGTCATCAGTGCTATAGCAGTGGGAAATGTCTTTCTTCGTCTTGCGGCTACCTTGCCTGAAGATCAGTCAGCGATGACTTGAGCAAGGCACTCAGCACTGTCCAGCTGGGGGTGGAAGACAAGAGCAGATGCGAGGTTGTGGCCAACGCCGCCAGACACTTCATTCAGCATTCGTAGTGCGACCCTCCTAGTCTGATCCATTTCGCGCTTTCGGTCAACAATGTCACTCGATCGGTTCGCTCGCCCTTTAATTCCTGGTACCTTGACGGCGAGACCCTGAGTGGACCAGCTGAGACCGTCATCAGACACCTACTGCAGGTAATTCCATCCTTAAACCTTCTCTTGCTCGATATCAACTCTTCCAAGTCGGAGGTGATTAACGCGTGCTACGGCGAGGCGTTATTTCGAGGCGCCTTAATCAGCATCCAGTCCGACTTGATTGACACCCAAGGACGCTGTCCATATCTTTGGCTCCTAATTCTCCCGAAAGCTCTACTGGAGTGCCTGCAATTAAAACTTGAAAAACATTTTTGGATGACGCTTAGACTGCACCTCATTGACGCGCACGAGGAATTGATTTGCCCTGTCACCCGTATACAGACAATCTCAGTGATTCTCACTGCAACACTAAGCGATGTGCCGAACCGATCTACAATATCAGTTTTGACAACGCTGGCTGGCTGTAGGCAAAAGAGCCCATCAGATTCGGCGGCCTTGGTCTGCAATCTGCAGTGGACCTGGATCTGCCCGCCTACCTCTCATCACTCTTCTATAGCACCCACCTCCTTGGTGATATACTCCATGGGTTAGCCGAGTTGGATGTTGACTAGTTACCCGAGTCACCCATTGCCGCTTGGACCGCTGATGGGCTAGCATTTCCCCAGATTAGGAACGTCCAACGCAACTGAGATGACATCCAATGTATGTCTACCCTCGAGTGCCTAATGTTATAACTCGACCATCACCGTCTCGCCTGCCTCCGCTCTGCTTCGCAGCCCAATAGTAGCGCATGGTTCAATGTGGTGCCCTCCTCACCTACCGGTACCATTCTAGATGATGAGTGTACACGCATCAAGGTGGCCCACCATCTCGGTCTCCACATGTGCGAGCTGCACATATATCGCTGCGAAAGGGTAGTGGATGAATTCGGTCTACATCCTTTGTCCTGTAGACTTAGCGTGTGACAATTCCCCCGACACGCCGCACTGAATGACATTGACTGCGCTGTCTTCTTGTCCCAACTTGAGCCTGATGGTTTCGACCACGGGTCGGTAAGCGCCCCAATGGGTAACTCTCTTCCCATTTGAGGGAGACAGATCCCTAATCTGGTATGCGACTTGCTGCGAGACGTTCTGAAGCAATAACGTCATTGCTGCAAATCCCGGTGTCGCATCCCGTAACACGGAGGAGAGGAGGATCTAGTAGTACGGGAGCTTGGCAGGCCGCTCCCAGTTGGTGCCGATAGCCCTCGAGACGTCTGGTGTTCTTGAAGTCTATGGCATATATTTTACCTTAATTTTCACATTTAATTTTTATTGATATCTTTCAGTATTACTTTTGACTTAAATGTTCTTTCCATTCAATAATTTAATTATCTTCTCCACACCAGAAATGAATAGGCGTGGCCTTACTCTCTAATTGGTCAGCATTCTATATTTTACCCTTGCAAAACCAGTCTATCTTTATCAATGACTGCCATCTTTCAACGTCATAGTCTACCTAGCTGTAAATGAGGCCATTGTAAGTATTTATTGTCTGTACAAAAGAGATACAAAATAGAAGTATGAAGGAATTAACCTTCATGAAAAACTAAAACCTAAACTTTATTTTGGTTTATTCTGAAGGAAAATAATTTGTTCTAAAGACCATCGCAGGTTTCCAGACATGGTTGATATGGCTGATGTTCCTTTTGGAAAATTCTCAAGAGCAGTAGCCATTGTTGTGTTGATAGAAAACGCGCAGTAAATAACAGCATGGCTGTTGGAGGTGAACGGTGGATTATACTAGTGAGGGAGACAATGTCATTGAATCGATTGTCATTCTGTAAGATGTAGATAGCAACGTTCCTGTTTGTAGTAGCAGTACAGTACGAAATATGAAAGCAGTATTTCATCGTAGGCTCGATATAGTATAATAGAAGATTATCAATAGTCTGGAGCTGAAATAGCATGTTGCTCAGGAGAGGGAGTTACATTCTCTCAAATACATTCCCCCCCCCATTATCTACCTATTTCTTGTTTAGGGGAAATTATAGCAAAATATAACTGTCAATATTGAATTTAATTAAATTATATACTTTCCATATGTGCACTTCATTAACGCTAATGAAAATAAGACTTTTAATTCCAATTAAATTTTAGAATTATTTATCATTGTAGCACATATTAGTGTCGTTCTTAAATAACAATGAGCAGTGCACATAATCACGTCCTGGCGAGAATTCGTGCCTTAATGAATAGTAGTTTGTCTTATTCTTCAACTGTGTGTGTATGTGACTATAAGTATGTGTATTTTTATTTCATTAAATAGTCCGTGCCCATAGGTTGCAGTCAATTCATGTCTGAACTACATTAATCTCGTTAATAGTTATTTGGTATCAAAGAGATGCGAGTAGTTTTCATCACGTTAACTCCCAGGATTAATTTTCATTGTGACGTGTGACATTGTTGACTTCCCACGTTTCCAAACTACAAGGCAATCTGGCCCCTTCCTTAAAAATCTTGAATTATCTAAGTTGTATCCTCATATGATGCTTAAGGTCTTTATATATATATATATACATATATATATATATATGTGTGTGTGTGTATATATAGGCGTGGCTGTGTGGTAAGAAGATTGCTTCTCAAGCACATGGTTCTGGGTTCAGTCTCACTGCGTGGTACATTGGGAAAATGTCTTCTACTATAGCCTCGAGCCGACCACGGCCTTGTGAGTGTATTTGGTAGACAGAATCTAAAAGACTGGGCCTTGTATTGATTAGTTCGTTCCGTAAACGTCGTAATGAGCAAACCCCGACGATATTGCTGCATTGTGAGGCACAACTGCATATGATACAGTTCTGCTTCTTTTGTAACATAAACGATTGTCGGTCTTATTTCTTATTTGGTCATGTTGTAGCGAGCGTTTTTAATAAACGCATTGATGTACAATTAATCTCCACTCTCCCATTGTTTGAAATGTACACTCTACGCAATGTTTGTGGTATTAAGATAACATGGTATTGGCCTGGATTAAATCTTTTTAAAATGCACTGGAATCTCAAAACTCGTAGTCGCTTTTAAGTTTTGTTTTCTAAAGAAGGATTTGTTTAGATTTATTCAAATACCAAACTGGTATCAAAATTATTTTGTTAATCAATAGCATATATACATCGGGATTTTTTTACTATTTTTGTTCACAACAGAATGGGTAAACACAATTCCTTCACAGAAAATGACATATACGTTAAATAAACCTTCACAAGAAACAACCAATAAGTTTAAGTAACAGGCTATCTAAGAGATTTGAAAACCAGACCACGACCCAAAAACATCACAACCCCTTAAACATAAATTGCTGAAATCACCTCAAACTGAACTAATGAAATATTTTTTTCTCATCAAACCGGACACTGAGAAAAGGAAAACAACAAATACACTGAACTAGGGAACTGAGATAACCAGCCAACCGGGAACGTTAGACAAAGCAACTAAAACCCCTGGACAGAAGCAAAGTCAACCATACCGGATCACAAATAATTCAACCAACCAAAACAGAGAACAAAGAACCATTGGGCAGTCAGCGTAACACTAGATAGACATCCGCAAACTGATGTCACCGATAATTCAACCAATCAAAACAGTAGCTGACCAAAGCACCTCCCCGAAAAAAAAACAACACTGGACGTCTATAAATTAGATCACAACAAAAACTTTTTTTTCACAAATCTTTTCAACGATAAAACCAATTCCAGAGGAAGAAAATGACATATACGTTAAATAAACCTTTTTACTTCTCTTCTCTTGACTAAGTTCTTAATACTGATATGGGTCATATATGTTACATGTAAAATTTATTTTCGCAAAACGAACAATAACTAAATTATCAAGCTCACTAAAATGTATCCGAACATTTTTATCTTGTCTTTCCCCACAAAAATATCTCACATAATAAACTCGCTAAAATTTCTGAAATTTCTGAGAACATTTTACCCTGTTATTTTGAAAAAAATGGTTCACATTGTAACAAATTTTACCTTGAATCCTAACTATGATTTATTTTTACTAATGAAAAATCCCGATTTATTTTCTGCTATTGATAAAGAAAAAAAACGAACTCCTCCTATATACATTCCTGCGTGGGACCACACTTCTTCTCTCCATATATATATACAAACACGCACACATATATATATTCCCCTAATTTCATGGCTCAGTATGTAGAGCGATGAGCTTACAATCGTGATATTGTTAGTTCGATTCCCGGACCAGGCTGGGTGTTGTGGTCTTGTGCAAGATACTTTATTTCCCGCTGCTGTAATTCACTCAGCTGTAGAAATGTGTTGCGACGTCACTGGCGCCAAGATGTATCGACCTTATGCTTTTCTCTTGGCCAATATCAGCGGCCTGGAGAGGGGAGATTTTATGCATAAACGACTGGTGGTCTTCCACAAACAACCCTACCCGGACTTGAGCCTTGGAGTGGAACTTTCTAGATTCAATCCCATGGGCATTCGTGACCGAAGGCGATCATTACCCTTTATCCTCTTAATTTAACAGAAGTCTCTTTTTTATATATATAGAAAAAAGAATACGAAATAGCTAACACCTAACGTTGCTTTGTTAACAAATGTTAAGTAGTTGAAGAGTTATCTGGCTGAGAGAATTTGTAGACTTTCCAGTACGAAATATTGGGGTCATCGCTCCCATCAACTGGAGTGTGGTTTTTCGTGTGTCCGTATATTTTTTATTCCAATAACAACAGGAAACAAGACTGATTTAAAATATAATAAATACCAAGATTATGTTCTATAATGAACTAACAGTATATGTATTTGTCTTTGGACCATGTTTAAAACGAATCATCTGACAAATACCTAGTGGTAATTATTTACTAACTTTTAGGTTCTGAGTTCAAATCCAAGTGTTGCCTTTCATCAATCAGGATTCAATAAAGTGTCTCTCGTGTATTAGATTTCGATATAATGAACAATTAAATTTAATTCGACCTGCTTGGTTTAACACCAACATCTGGTCCTCTGGTACCTTTTAGTAGAGTACACTGAAATCAGATCTCCCACAAGTGTTTGAGTCCCCGAAAGAATGAATTATGAGCTTAGTGCTTAAGAGTTTGATTAAACTGTAAAATACTCGGACAATTTTTCCATTCACTGCCTTATGTATTAGTAGAGATAGTAACAATAAGAGAAGAATATAAAATAACGAAACTATTAATAAGCATGAGTAATCACAAATTTTACTATCAAATACAAAGTAAAACTTGCATTTTTGTGAGAGACCTTAACATTCCGTTGAATTAATTATCCCCATTAACCTCGCACGTTTCTCACTCGAATTTATATTCCGAATTCAAGTTATACATTTCAATAGATTTACATTCAAGTAAAACTTATTCAAAATTATTTTCACTTCAGAAGAAAAAAAATACTATGCACATTATCCATACTAAAAGATATGAACTGTTTTGAAGAGTTGGTACGAAGGAAGTGCTTAATATACGCAACGCCACTTGTGTCTCAATAGTTTTTCTTACATATATAGATTTCATTATAACGTTCATACAGTCTTACAGGCTTTAACCTCAGGTTATTTCTGTAATTATTGAAACTATTGATTATTTCACAATTCGCTTCGCTGGTGTTTTTCGTTTCGTTTTATTGTTAATTTTTCTTTTTCTTTATGCATATCACCCGTCTGACTCTTGTGAGTAAATTGCAAACTGGGAGCACCAATTCTCTGGTGAAATTTATAGTTGTTTGACCCTCTTCATATAATTGCATTCTCTTCACAATGCTTCAAACCTCAAATTGATGTTGATGTTTAGTGTATAATGTATTCTTTATAAGCTTTTGAAATTTAATGTTTCATGATATTCTTTGTTTTTGTTTTAATGTTTGCAGAGCTCTACTAATGGTGAGTTCACAATGTGTAGAGTGCAGAACCAAATGTGCGTGGTAAGATATGATCGCTTCAAGTAACATTTATAAATATCATACATTAATGAGATTTTGGCCACATATGCCACAACTATTCTCTTCAACCTTTTTTAATTATATGTCTTTGAATATAACAAGCGACAGATCGATTAGGTTCACATATTCACTCTCTCACTTGCACACATATACAGACACAAATACATACGCACACATGAACATATACTCAGGCTTCTTTAAAATTCGGTAATAATAAATCATATGAGTCACCAACTCGTAGTGACACAAATGAGGTTGTTTAAGACCTTTTATGTTATATACATATAATTAGACCCGATCTTGTCTCGGGTTAAAAACGTTATTTTCTTAGAGGTGATCAGACACTAGAATTTTACATTTGTTATTTGCTTCTCTTATATTTCCTATTATTTTATAGAGAAACATGAATACCCTATTATTTATGGCAAATAATGATACTTTGGTAAACGCTAACTGTGTTTAAATATACAATACACCTCACAGCATAATACGTAATACATTTTGTCATATTTACGTACTGAGTATAGTTCTTAATTGCTAGCAACTGATAAGGTTAAATATTGTTTATTGTAAATACAATCTGTTTAAATCATTTTATTAAGAGATTATGTTAAATACTATGAATTCCGATGAATTTGACTATTTTGTTTCGTGAACGTTTCTGCTCAGTAGATTACCGAAGTTGACATAATCAAGATATTTATGTAAATCGTCACTGGACATTGACTGAATATATTTCAAGAGAAGAGTAAGAATTGTGTCTCTGAGAAGCTTTTGTTAGCTAGAGATTGTATAACATTATCGAGACTGTGTTGCTGTACACTATATTGCAGTTCTGACCATCATTTAGCCAACTATTGTGGTGGATGTTGTAGCGTGAACTTATGGTTAGGCTGTTTGGCAGGTCGTATCCTATATGTTCCTTTGAGTCACGTGTGATAGTGCGGAGCAGGTGTTTATGTCTGCTTTCGACTATATAGAGACATAAAACAATTCGTGAAAGCAAGGTACACATTAACCAGTCATGACCGATATAGTGAGACAGCTGCAGCCTTTAGTTTCATTAGTTATACAGGTATCACGGAAGACTATTTTGTCATATAATACATCTAAAGTAGATTATCATGTCTACCTGTATTGGCTGGTAATGATGGGCAAACAAGCACGTAACAAGTTTATGGAACTCTCATTACTTTCAGTGTACCCCAATTGTATACGGTTCTTTCCTTGGTATATTCTTACCGTTAAACTAAACTGCATTGCCAATACCTGTCTCCGCTTCGGACTAAGAGTAGTGATATTATAAAAAATATGAACGGATGTTCTTTTATCTGACGATAGCTGCGAAATATGTACCAATGCCAGTAGTGGTAACTGGAGAACACATATATTATAAATATGTATAATCAAGGACAGATTAATATATACACAAATAGCAGTAACCTTCAATGTTGAGTTATTATAGAAATTGGAACGTCTAGACTGTGAAATACGCAATATTTCTAAAAGGACAAACGTTAGTTTGGACAAAATTGAAATCACGTCTGTGGAGTAAATGCTACTATTTGATTTTTCTGTTCCACATTTTCCTTTTAACATTACTTGCCTGCAGTGTGTCACCTACGTTATTCTAGCTCCTTAAGATATTCTGTTGGATGATTATTGCTTCTATATTGATTGAACAAGTTCATGTTCTGCAATCATAGTTTACTTGTTCGTCACACATGAAGTTAACTTTTTATGAATTATGAAGAAGTCATAAATGATGTGCTTGGCTCGCGATTTCTTGGACGAATGCCTCGAAGGACCTGTTATTAGTAAATTGGATTTTACAGCTCAATATTAACAATTCTTCAAAGTTATTATTTTTCTCCACTCCTTTTGAACTGATTTCCAAATGTTTTCATAGTTGTAAAAATAAAAACAACATGACACATATTATTCCTGACGAAAATAAAATAATGTAAGAAATAAATATAATAAAGTGGACAACATTAATATACATAAGCCTTAGCTTTACGTATGGAACGATCTTTACATCGATAACAGTTATCGACTTCAAATTGTCAGATAATTGAATTTTAACTAAGAAAAAAAAAGAGAATTAAATAATTTATGCTGTAATGTTGCTCACTATTGTAGTTTAAAGAACGCAATTTAGAAATATAAATGATAGGTGGCACCTGATTAATTAGAGCAAGACAGAAATGTTGGCTTTCGTCATTATTTACTGTCTGATAAATAGTGTCTGCTTCCCTCCCTATCTCTTTAACCATTAGCATTTTTCCACGAAGGTTCCAAACTGGCACCGTTTCACCAAAAATTTGCGATTCTTTTATCTTTGTTGCCTCAACTACAAATCATTTGCGATACTGATTTTTGAAATATAAATTTGTTTGGCTATCATTCTAAATATATTCGGCTGATCGAGAATATTTGGCACAAATCCCGCTTTTCATTTCTTTCCTTTGCGTCATCAATGCCTACCTCTTTTCTTTTATCTCTTATTATTTCGGTTTGTTCTGTAATTGATTTCTATGTTATCTTTCACTTTGTCTTATCTGCTTTTTCCAAAATGTTCCATGAATGTAATGATAGAATACTGCGCAGTGTCTCTGGTCACAAGTTATATGACGATTCACAGACTAGGCGAACATTTCATTACCTTTTTCAGATTATATTTTCCCAACTCTTGCTTATTTAGAGAAATATAATTTATAGAAATTGAAACTTGATATATCAGACAAAATATAATTTGAGGTTTAATGGGATAAAGATTAGTTAACAGAAATCGTCCTTTAACAAGAATAGCCAATATGATGCAGCAAATTGCGCAATATTACATATAAACATTATGCAACTACTTGGGAGTATATGTACACACGCACATTATCTTACAGTGAAAGAGTTATGACCTAGAAACCACTACAAGATGTCGTTGCGGTGACTAACCTTTTGTTGCCATTCAGCTCAAAAAGTGAGGTTACGTATAGTTCTTTTGATATATTCGCTTCTAGTCTTAGTTCAAGTCCTTCACACTTATATATTCTCCGTTTCATTTTTTGTTACACAAGTATTTGTATATTTCCTTTTCATCGTAATCAACTACTTTATAATAAGAGAATAATGTTTTATTTAATTTTAAAGCAATTAGATCTATGTACGTTTTCTCCTTTTGGTGTTCTTGTCACTAATCATTGCCATACAGTTTCTTGTTCTTATGTTTTTACGCCCCACCCGTTAAATTCCAGTTATGATTCTCTATCTGCTGTGTCTCGTTTCGTTATGAATCTGTTCTTTAACATGTGTATCCAATGGTTGATGATGCATGTCCCTAAAATGCACAATTATTTTAAATATCGAAAGTGCTAGATTCCTTTGTGAAACTGCTGGTGGAGGGTTAATTATGGTTTAAGTGATTCCTTTGTGCCGCCTCTCATGTGTTTTAATTGGCTCTACATGTTCCCTATATTAATGGTTACATTCGCACATAGACATATTTTCTCGCGTATTCTGTTCTAATTGCCGTGACACTTCCTTAATACATCTTTCTTTCTCTCTTCTTCCTAAGTTCCTCTCACTGTATTGCCGAATCACGATTTTCGTTGACTTAGTAGGATAGTTACAAAGTTGAGAACATGTCTTGCAGTGTTTATTCCGTATCTTTATGCACATTGTTTAAATACCACTAAAAGCAACTTTGCATATTGTCCATCCGAGATCAATGAAGTAAAATAATAGTTGAGGGCAGAAGATTAGCACAATTCGTTTGAGCATTTAACCAAGTAGTTGTTTCGATCCATGCTGGATGTCAACCCCTCTCAATTTGATGAAATAAGGTACTAACCAAAATAAAACGGTGCAGATTCCTACAGTGAAAATTTTAGTGTCCACTCGTAAGCAAGAGGCAACAGAGTGTATGTAACGTC
>JAOPUL010001697.1:51433806-51445749 GCA_027564515.1 Octopus rubescens
TAGTTACTGTTTGTCACAATAAATCCCTCTACCTGCATTTATCTAACCGGGTTAATATCTAACGGGTTAAGAAACTGAAGAATGAAATATGTGGATTAGGTGCAATTATTTTGTTTTTATTGCTCAGCATAGGGCAGGCGATAAATCATATGGCTATGAATTATTGACTCCTTGTCCACATATACGTTTTGGCGTTCCTGTGCAAAGAGTAAATTTAATTTTCTCATACGGTGGAAATGACGGGGAGTCGGTAGTGTTCATGTAATACTCTGTAAGGTGCCAATCAGCAGTCATCTTTGAAGGTTGCATTGGTGGTTATCCTATCTGCCATAGATTATTTGGAGAAATATACATATCAATACCAAATCAAATGTTTTCCGTACCCAGTCAATATATTGCCTTTGAACAACAACGACATATGTTCATTCATTCGAAAATCCAGACTAATAAGCATAAAAAACCATCAACAAAGTAAAGTAAACAAACAACTTCTTAACGCAATCAACATCGACTCCTATAATCTTAACATTTAGAAACGTCACGAGATTATCACATTGGCAGTGCATCAGTTCTGTAATTAAGAGAAGTTGAGTAGCATAGAAAACAAAGTATAATGGAGATTCAGTGTTTCGACACAAAGGAATTTTGCACATTAATTTCTAAACCATATAGCCGAAATAGCTTAGAATTCGTTAAAACATTCAATGTTATTAATTTCTAAACCATATAGCCGAAATAGCTTAGAATTCGTTAAAACATTCAATGTTATTAATGTTATTATTTATACTATCATTAATATAAAGACCAGGAAAAAGTATCTCTCGTTTTATGACAAATCCTTCGGAGTTGAAAAGCATAGTGAAGATATATTGAAGTGTGAAGGCGTAGAGGTTAGCGATAAGTTTGGTCTGTAGATCTTAATTACACTTCACATAAAATAACTTCTCTCCGAAAAGGGATTATAGAACAGATCATCAATATCCAATCCTTGTTTTTCGATACATGGATTTAGATGGATTAACTCTTATTGAGGTAATTTAGTGTCATTTCAAGGTAATTAACTGATATACTTATGTAGATGCTCGACCACGAAGTAGATCACTTGTATTTAATATAAGTGCAAGATTATCCACATTATCCTACGACAGAGATATTATCAATCAAGATCCACTATACAAAACAGACACGACAATGCAGCAATAACATTCAGTTTCACAGAAAAAAATATATAGAGAATAAAGGTCTAAAAAATGTAGAACTAGGAAATGAAATTTCATCTGGCTTAATTGCATTTAAACAATATTTGTATCTAATATAGCTATTTATTATCTTGGCCTCCACAAGAAAATATGTCTGCACATTATGTAATTATCACAATCTCTTAAATAAGATCAATTATAAGGTTATCAACAGTTGTTTGGAAAGGATCACATGTCAAATGTCGAAGTAAAAATTTAAAACTAAAAATAGCAATACCTACAATCTGAAGCTAAAATGCAATTCCACTTAATGGAAAGTGTCTTCCAAAATGCTTTTGTGCTGAGAAAAAGTGACATCTCCAAGTGGTACTCATTATAGCCATATACGGCAAACTCACTCTTCTAGATTTCCATATGGAATAAATTTCCTATCATTTTCACAATATTTCGGAAATGAAGACTAGGAAGATCATCAACATAAGCTGCAAAATTGTCGAAACTGCAACATCATATTTTCTGGAGCGAAAGGTGCAATTTATGCTTAACCAATAAGTATAACACTGCTTCTCCAATGTGTTAAACAAAAATATCTGAAAGTTATAGGTGCGCATGTAATAAATTCATGTTTTCACCAAATGTTCAACTGCAGATGGATTACTCTTACTGACCACTGTTTGTGTGTCAATCGTCAGCTCCTGATATTAGTGTTGTATTCAAAATCTGACTGTTAGAATCATTCGTTCCGTATAGCAGTATACTTAGTTATACAAGTAAGAACAGGAGAATCTCTAACCGACGTCGCCGACCTCTGCCTCATTTTGACTTCCTACGTCACCGTCTTTCTAACCCTAGGCACATACCAACTAATCACGTGGGTGGATGTTCAATTATTACTATCCCCATAACATCTCCCCTTTTAACTTTTGTTTCAGTTTTATTTGGTTCCCAGGTAGTGTAATTTTACATCTTTTATTAACAATCATTTTTATATTATCCCTCCTCCCTTTTTGAGAGTTTTTTTTTTTTTGTTTGTTTTTTTCAGTTACAAATTAATTTTTTTTTTTCGTGTGGCATCCACTTCCAGAAACTTTGTACATTTTCTTTTTCTTTCGCTTATGCGCCTGGGTTCAATTCTTTGTGGTGTTGGTACTTGAAAAGTATCATAGAACCATTCCTTTGGTACTTCCACTCTCTTGGTTTCTCTGAAAACGAACCTTTTTTTAGTTGATAATCACGCCGTCTTTCTAACTTTGTTTTCCCTTCTTATATGCCCTAACAAATACCTTTTCACCAAGTTTGAAATAGCATGCTGTATGCTATTACATGGTGTGGCGCAGTAGGTATATGTTCTAGAGCGAACGATTTCAGAAACTCTTTTAAGCTCAAAAGACGCAAATTGTGTTCCAGCATCAGACAATACAGTATCTGGAACGCCAAGCCTCCTAAACAGCTCATGTAGAAGGTTTGTCGTAGCTGTCGTAGTTGGCGTTTTACAATTACACATTTCTGATCATTTAGAGAAACTATATACTACTATTAAGTAGTATGAACCATTTACGGGACCAGCGACACATCCACGTTTGGCCAGTGCACGTAGCTACGCATTAAAGATATCATCTTTGAGATACCAGGGATACCAGAATGCCAAACATGAAATTCCCTCAGCATTTCCTTTTACAGTGTTTCGGGTATTACTACTCTCTGAGCATACATCAGTACACTATCACAAATTGAGTATAGGTTCACATCTTGATTTCGTTTCGCATCAATCTCGTTCCTATTTGCCTTTCCTGCTACAGTTATTATTTTCATTCCTGTTATGAATTTCTCCTTTTCTGCATTTCGTTTCATTTCTTCTAGGGTCACCTGTAGTTTGCGTACTACATTCCACAATGCATTTTTATTTCACCCACTGATGTTAAAGGCTGCGATTACCGTTTCTTCGAATGGCTCGCCTTGTTTCGGCATCAGCCTGCACAACCTATCCGCATGCCCTAGTGTCTTTGACGGTAAATATTCCACTTTGAAGTCATAATTCAATGTGGTAGTGCCCCGACGTAATAGTCTATTTGATATGTGTGTTGCTATTCCTTTTTAGAACGATATATCGACAGTAGTGGACAATGATGCATTTTTAGAGAGAAAAGTCTTCCATGACTAAATCTATGGAATTGTGTTACACCAAATATGATTGCTAACGCTTCCTTCTCTATTTGGCTGTAGTTCCCTTTTGCTGATAATGACGATCGTGACACATGGGCAATAGCCTTGTTAATCCCATCGTCATATTTCTGCGAAATCACTGTCCCTACACCGTAATCACTCGCATCTGTAGCCAATATAAAACCTAGCTTCGGATCAAAGTGCGCTAACAATAGGTTCAATGTTAATGTTTTTTTAATTCGTTAAATGTCTCCTGGTACTTATCAGTCCAGCACCATTTTGTATTTTTCTTTAACAAATCATTTAGCGGGGCCCTAACATTGTGTATATTAGGAATATAAATTTGGTACTAATTTACTTATTCCAAAAATGCTTGCAGCCTAGTCACGGGCATATTTTTCATCGCGGTTTCTCTGGGTAGATCCGGTTTCATCCATTTTTATCTATTATCTGGCCCAAGAATTTAAATTCTTCCTAAAACAAACTTGCATTTTTATTTACTGAGCTTACAGCCGTATTATCTTATCTTTTCGAATACCCTTTCTGCTTGTTCTAATGTTCGCGTGATTCAATTTTTATTCGGATATCGTCTAAATAGGCGATAGCAAAATCACAATCCGCCAGCATTGTGTCCACTAGTTGTCGAAATATGGCAGGAGTCACTTTCACACCGAAGGGAAGCCGCTTAAATCTAAATAGGCCACGGTGTGTATTAATGTTTAGTAACTGTGAGCATTCTTTTTTCTACTTGGATTTGTAAGTATGCCTCCGGGAGGTCTAATTATGAGAATAATTTCTCTCCCACCATTCATTTTTGCGAATACTTTCTCTGGACTCGGCAATGTTGTCTTGAGCAATCGTTTAAACCTGTTGAAAAGTCTGCTTGTACTCGTAGCTTATTACTTTTTCCGTTCTTACGTAGACGGTAAATGCTGCCCACTTTGAGTGGTCCGTCTTCTCGATTATTCCTAGGTTTTCAAAACATTCAAGTTCCTTATTTACCTGTTGTTGTGCCCTGAACGGTACATTACTTTTTGGCAATAGGATGTTGCACTTTGTTTTACTACACTTTTTGCCTTCCTTTTCGTGCAGCAATCTAGATCATCCGAGAAAATATCTGGGAATAAACGTTTTATTTTTTTGTTTCAATCCCTCAGCCACATTAAGATCTTCGACTGAACACACTATAATCCTGTACAAAATACTTACGGGCGTAACCCACAATTTGGATAGTTCCATCCACTCTGTGCCGAACAGATTTGCTGAAGTTTTTTACAAACATATATTTTTTTGCCGTTTTCATATGGTCACGAAATACCACATTTCACACAAATTCACCTACAAAATACAATCTTTTACCTGTAACACCGTGTGCTACTTACGTAAATTTTTCTTAATTTTGACTTACCTAGATTTCTTCAAGTTTCTTCATTCAAAATGGGAATATCACTTCCAGTGTCTAAATGCATTTTTACTCTTATATTTTCAATTTTCACATTTATGAATTTCCTCTTTGTCACATTACCATTTTCTTTCGACGACATCTTGTTTACCTTTTTTTATTTGTTCCAACATTTTGTCATGTTGGTTTTAGTGTGTGCTTTTATGTGTCCGATTTCTCCACAACGGAAACATTCCATATTCTTAAATGAGCAGTTTTTTCTCAGCTGTAGACCTCCACATGCACTACATAGGTGTATTTCCTGACTTCTATTCTGCCTGTTTTATATTTTCCGACGCACTTGGTTACTCGGGAGCAATCTTTATGTTCAATTTTCTCTGTGTCGTGACTTAAATTTACTATTCCTTCACATGCTTCTGAAACTTGTTGTAAGGTTACCGCTTGGTTTTGTTCTTAATCCCTGCATTAGCCCCTGAGTAAATATCAGGCAATTGAACATGTCTGGCGTGTACTCGTCCAGTTTGAGCCTTTCCCAATCTCTGTTTACTCGACCAGCATATGTGATGTAGTCCTCCTCGTTGTTCTTTTCTAAGTTCCATTCTCGCTAAATCTGTTACACAATATGTGTATTATATTTTTTAAATATATGTCAGAAGGTGTTTTCGGGAGTACGTAATTGCTGTAACACTCGTGTTCTCCCACCGCCAGTCTTGTTTTTTAGGATTAGATACGTTTTCATATCGTCGTTCCTATCTTTGCACTCTTTATTGAAGATCTGTTGATATCTTGTAAAGTATTCCACGAAGGTAACTCCTTCGTCTGTTTCATACTTAAATTTCGTTATTGTGTTTGCAACATAATCTGGCGAGAACACATTTTCAGCATTTTCAGACAGCCTACTATTCATTAATTGCGTTTGTTGCTGTAATAGTTATTGTTGTTGTTCTTCTTTCAGTTGTTGTTGATGTTTCTGCAACTCGAGCAAACCGGTCAACTATTCTTCCATCAGTTTTCGATTTTGTATATCGTAAAATTCGAAAACAAAAAACACTTTTGTGAGTTTCGTAACTCCTTGTGAGTTTGTTTAACTCTCATGAATTGTTAATTCCTCGTCGCCACTGTTGTAATCCAAAGTTTGACGTTATAATAGTTCGCTCCGTATAGCAGTCTCCATAGTTATACAAGTAACGAACACGACTGTGTATGGCCGACGTCGCCGAAACTTTGTCTCCCCTGGAGTTCCTATTTCACCGTCTTTATAACCCTAGCCACATATCAACTCGTTACGTGGGAGGGGTGTTCTGTTATTATTATCCCCATAACAAGCGGTAATTCTGCTTTATATAATTATATATGACACTGCATACCTCCTTCATCATTAGCAGTTTTAAGAGTGAATAGCTTCTGATAGTGTTTTGTCAATGGAAAGAGAAAGGTAGTTGATAGCCATTTGGTCAAGTCAAAAGGATATCTGATAATCTTTCCATACAGTGTTTAATCTGGGCAATAATAGACAAAATTCAAGGACGAATATATTTTTTATGTGATCTAAGTCATGGCCGTTCAGTAATTCTCTTTTATAATACTTTACTCCATTAATTTAATATTGCTCCATTAATTTAACCTCCATTATTTTAACCACCATTTTAACCTCCATTAATTTAATATTGCTTTTGTTCAACAGGTTTGAACAAAATGTGGAACAATGTCGCCCAATATGGTCTGAAGGGTTGTCTTTAAAAATATATTGTTTTATGTACCAGAAGCGACGGCAAGCTGATGTAAATTCTCCAGCAAACATGTATTGTTTAATTTTCGGCAATAACTGTAAGTTCTCCTTTCGGCTTATGTAGAACTAACTTATGTTGTTTAGAACTAAAGGTTTCAAATTTTGACTCCAAACTGCTATTTTAATTCCTTCGTTATACGATTATGATGTTTTGTGGAATATTCCTTCACACGAATATATTTTCAAGTTCCTAACCGACTCTGGATAAAAGAATAATTTGCATCTTGTGTAGCTTCTGATTTTGTGATATGTCAGCAATTGGATTGTTGACACAAATATCAGGAGGCAGAGTTCAACATATTGCTTTTATTGTTTATTAACTGGGCACAATTTAGGAAATGTAATATTTTATTTATATTTTTGTCTTTGAAGGTCTTTGGATGTCTTTGAAGGTCTTTAACTTTTAACTCACTCCGAATTCATTTGCTGGTATGCACGAGATTTTGATATTTCAATTATGAGTCAATGTCTTTCAAAATGACATGAATTGTCGTTCATCATTGGGTTATGTGTCTACTGTAATTCGCTATTATTTCAAGCTAACTACAGTCGACGTCACTGTAGCGTTTGAAGCATATCCTGCTATTTGGAATTTCGTGGATGACCAGAGCGTTCGTTTTGATTCGGACGAATAAACGTTGGTATCATAAAATCCATTCAACTTGTTCAGTAAGATGACTGGAGGCGTAAGTTTTGATCTTGGAGGATGGTTGATAATCTAGATATTTAGGGTTTGCATTAAAGAAAACATTCAGGTGTAAATGGTACATACATCCCACAACTATTAAGATCGTAATTCCAGTACAATCTTTGTAGTTCCAACACATAATACCCATACAATATATCAATAGATTTTATGAAATATAGAGGATCCTGTACACATATACATACATATACATATGCGACATGTTAAAATCCGCTTATACATACGGTGTAGTTTAAACATCATGGATATATTCTGCATTTATATGTTTTTTATACATGAAGGCTTGACCAAAACTGTAATGATATATTACAATATATCATTGAACCAAAGCACGATTAATGCAGAAATAGTTTATATATTATTTAATAGCTATTACCTGGGTGGTGGATTATATTTTTCTGAAAAGTCCGAGAGAGGCTATTGTTTCTTTCAATGATGTTGATTTCTCTAGCTTAGAGACATGCAGTTCTTCATGATTTTCTGCTGTTTTTAATGTGTGCTTCTATATAAAGATTCTATAGAACCTGGTGAGTCTTTAAGAGAGTTTCATGAAACAACTGTGCACTCAAAGTATATATTCAGTGATTCTTCACTTAATCGCCACCTGTTATTTTTGTCTCTGCTATGTACACATATGATGTACTTTCTGGTACAATTCACCCACTCAGATGCCATATAAACTGGCCTTATATCTCTGCCTCCATCATTCCAGGTAACATAAATCCTGCCAGTGTTATAATTGATGGGAACGTTTTGAGTGGAAATGTGCGTCTTCCTAGTATAGATGTCAAGTAGCGTATCTCATTTAAGTGCCCTGATTTGTATCCCAAATGTTGATACTTGCTTACTGTGAACATATATATGTACGCGTGATCATTCATGTGTACTTACGTTTATGTTTATACAAAATATATAATATATATGAGTAGTACAGGGAAACATATATTTATAAATCAGAATTTCAATGAAACTTTATTATTTCTTAATTTAGTCAAGGTTATGACACACTGCTGATCTCACTTCACAGGTCCCGCCATAGTGTTGAGAGTAAGAGTGAAAGGTGTCCTCAATCTGTTGCACTGGACGGAATTTTTGCAACAAAATAATTTCACTAAAGGCCCTCAAATACTAAGTGGTATTGTGAAAACTAATAACGGATCAATTCTACTAACCACGGAAACAATTCGAACTAAGAGTCTAGAGGGATGAAACAGATGTTGAGAGACATTGTATCTAACATTCTAACGATTTGATATAGATGGTTATGTTGAATTTCTTACCTGATATATGCACACAGTCGCATATAGTCACTTACAGATGTCTAGCATATGTTCACACACATATAAACAATCTACTTGAAATTTCTAAACTTAGACTAAGTCGTAGTTTATCAATATAAGATTGAGCATACATACATAATTATATGTATACGTATATATATACATGTGTGTGTGTGTATGTATGTATGCATGTAATGTGTGTGCGTGTGCGCGTGTGTGCGTGCGTGTGTGTGTGTGTGTGTTCCATATACTTCTCATTTATTTGGAAAATATGTATCATAGAAACTACACATACATATGTCTACGTATGCGTGTGCATGTAAATGAGTGTAGAAACCTGTAGAATAATATATGATACATTTTGGGGTGGGGTAGAGCGGGCACAGTAATAAGTTAATCGAAATATTTCCGTATTATGGTGATATTATCTGTTTACGGCAGTACCTATCGTTTGAATGGTTTAATCCCTTCTATTGTCGTGCCAAATATGAAAGCGTAAACGGATTAAGAGATTATGTTGGGATATATCATCGGTTATCATTTTATCGAGATAAGACGCTCGTTATTGAAACCTCTGGCATAAACTTTTGTTAATAACATTGCTAAATACATGAAAGGACTGGACTCATAAAGAGAATGCTTGGTGCCGTTACGTATACATTGATATATCGATAGAGTATATAAATTATATATCATACTTATCCTCCAGTATATTGAAATGCTTAACTACTCCTCCTCTCTCTCTCTATCTATCTTACTCATTTATACACACGCGCGCGCGCAACACACACGCAGACACACACACACACACAAACAAACCTGCATTAAGAAGAGAGGACGAGAGACGAGGTTTCCGATTTAGTGATCGCAGTTGTACAAACGAAACGAAAGAATATGTTAAAAAATGTATATATATATATATATGTATGTCTACTGTAACAACATGTATCTAATTTTATCAGCAAATCGTTTATTGAATAAATAGTTTTGGAGGCGAAATTTTCTCTGTAATAAACAAACCCGAGTGAGTATGTGCTTTATGGAAACACAGTGATCATAGTGTTGAAAATCTATATTATATACACACACATTTACATACATGTAAACGTAAATATGTACACATGTAAGCTAAAATTTGAGAGATATCAGCTCAATTAATTGGGTGCTTGCTAAGTGACTTCCCAGTCATATCAGTTTTTGTTGGTCGTCAATAAGAGGAGGCGAGATATGTATTAAGCTAACTCACAACTATTAACGGCAAGAATAAATAAAATAAGTAAGCAAACAGAGCATTCTAAACACCCATCTCCCGACAACAGCAAAATACACAAACATTCAGTTGTTTATATCTTTTAAACTTGACCAAATCACAGTTCACATCTGCCGGAGAATATACCACTATAAACATCAATATTTACATATGACGAACACAACCCCTTCTAATCAACGAAATGAATTTGAACAAAATGCCTAGATTAACCTATATTAGAGGAGAATCTCAAGGACTGTCACTTTGAAGACATTGAGAATATAAAGGAGGCTGAGACAAGGGTTCTGAACATTTTGTATTAGGAGGATTTCTATGGGGCGTCCATGGAGTAGCTGGTGCACTCCAACAAGTACACTAATGTCAGAGGACCCTCCTTTGAAGGATAGTATAATTTTGCGTTTCTTTGAAATTATAAATGTCTCGCTTGAAAACGTCTCAAAACTTGTGGAATGAACCTCGAACGTAAGCAGGTGTCATCATATTTACTACGCACTACGCATACAGAATATTCTAGAACTCACCCTTTTTTAATATATTCCCAACGTACACATCGCCACCGTTTCTTCAATACTATGCGTCTCTGAAAATACCACGGATCTGTTTGCGACCTCCTCCTCAGGACGTTGTTTTGCATTTTATTCCGTATGGTTGACAGCAGCCGAAACATTAAATTCACTCTTTCTTCTTTACAGAGTAAGCCAACACTGTAAATGGGGTAATCTTCATTTCATAAAGTTTGAGACATTTTCACTGGATTACTACCACTGACATGGTCAACTTCTAGTCATTTGAATAGGGTTTCAGTGGATTTGTTATTATCATACATTAGAGATACTAAGGCTAATCGACGTATTGTTAGTCTGGCTTTTAGAACGCCTTCGTTTTACACTCAGACAGGAATCTTCACCATGCTTCATCTTACTTATTTATTCATTTGAAGATATAATCACTTGGTGAAAGATCACTTCCATATCATTCATATTTTCGGACAAACATCCATTAGGTCAGCAACAATGAAGTTTTCCTTCTAGTTGTGTTTCTCTTCTTACAATGATCCAATAGCTTTTTCTTCAAATTCCATCAGCAATAAAGGTTTCATATGAGGATAACCATCATTAGATCGAGAATACCTATTTGAAACATACACCGGGAATTTGGGGAAGACAGTAATTACTTGCTACATTTATCTTCGCTGTCTTTGAATATGGCATCGAAGTGTCTCTAACATACATAATTAAGGAACACAATGTAATGATTTCTTGTAACTCAGCCAAAATGAAACAAAATTCCTCATCCATCATTGAACCTTAAACATGAAAGTTTTCATTAAAAACTCCTGAAACCATTTCGAAACATCTTTCCCGATTGTTTGTAAGATTTATCACTTCATCAATGAATATATGTGGATATATACATTTACTAGTATATATCTGAACCAAGGCAGCATAGTCCGGCCCAGCATCCCACCAGACAAACATCTACTCCGAGTCAAACAAATACGAACGGGTCAAAATAGATTAAACTATGTGAAATAAAGCAATAGTAAACTATATAAGTTAAATAGTCAACCAAAGTACTAGATGAAAAATTCAATTAGTGTATAATAAGCTATAGGTCCTCCTAGTCAATATTTGGGATACTCTTAAAACTAATAATTAAGGTTGGGGGTATTATCTAGTTAAGTTATGAGGTATTAGGTGTTAAGGGGGTAATAAGGTTATACTTAAGTTAAGTATTGTTATAAACATTGCTAAAAACGTAGGTCAATTTATGTTTACAATTAATTAACCGTTCCACTTTCGCATTCACTAGGTTATTGTTGTGTGCCATTATCTCTAAGAATTCTGCGATGCATAGTCTACAAGTTTTACTGCCCGGTTTATACGAGTCTATTCTACGTATAATGTCCCATCTTAAGTTATAATTAATATTATTCTCTTTTAGGTACCAAATATAGTTGCTAAGTCCAGTGTTGTGCCTTTTACTCTTTGATTTAAAGCTGGAAATATGTTGTGACATTCTATTCTTAATTAAATTAGAGGTGGCTCCTATATAGTATTTATTCATAATTATATTATTGGATGTATGCGAAACTGTGCATTTATATATTACATTCCTCGTTGTACATTTGTTA